>JXTC01000250.1:367072-401506 GCA_002914845.1 Trema orientale
AGTAATATATAACAAAATCTTGTAGAATATAAAATAGAGAAGAAAAAAGTTAGATTTAAAAAACCAGCGAATAATAAAATATTAAGAGGGTGGGAAAAGAAATATTTTAAAAATATTTATTAATAGGCATTTTTGTACATAATTGAAATTTAAAAGGTGTGTGAAAAGAAATTTAAAATATTGTGAAGTGTCTATTTAGAAAAAGGGTGGGAAGAGGAAAAAAAAGTGGGTGAAGTAGAACCACCTAATAATATATATATATATATAACGACATGTTATTTGTCGTTTGGCTAATAGAGTGATGTTTGACCAATAGAGTGATGTTTCATTGGTTGAAAAGTTAAATGAAATGTCAATTCTTGACATTTATATCGTACGGATATAAAGCCAGCGATTTTTTATTTTATTTTTGTTCTTTTTAATGTTAGGAAATTCTATTTCCTATGTTGGACTATATATTTTAAATAATTGTATTGGGCCATATTATTCTTAAGCAGACTTAATTAGGGATTTAATAAGGTTGGGTCAAGATATCCAACTGGATATGGATATCAATGTGGATACCCTATTAGTTACCCAGTTGAGTGTGATGGATACCCAACAAGGGACTATATAAAGAGAATATTAGGGTTATGGTCCCCACCCACCTTTTCACATACGCTCATTCTCTCTGCGGCTTGCCATCACTTACGAAGAGTTCCATTTGAGTGTTTTAGGGATTAGGTTATGTGGAAGACCAAACTTTCATGCAATTACAGTCAGTTTCTAACGCTTACGCCTTCAGTTTATCGTCCAGATTACAACTATTTACCATGGACTCAGGTATACTTAGTGAATCCCTATCTATCAGTTTTGTATGAATGATCTAGGGTTTATGTTTGATATTTGCAATCCCATATTCATCCTAATACTTAAATCTTGTTAAGGGAATAAAGTCATCGAATTTTGTTGTGAAAACCTTATACCTTGTTATTCCTGAAAACGATAACAATATCTCCAAGAAATAACATTCTTTTTTGGTATCAAAATGACACAAACATTACATAGATGACATTTAAGGGAACAGGAGAGAGTTCAGAATCGAAGTCAAAGTATATTGACATTAAGTTCCTAGCTGTTAGAAAGAGAGTTCAGAATCGTTTAGTGTCAATTGAGCATATCGGTACAAACTCTATAATAGTGGATCCGCTCACCAAAGGTTTACCACCTAAAGTCTTTTACGAGCACACTGCTCGTATGGGTGGTTTATTTTTGGATGGTATGCATTTTTAGTGGGAATTTGTAATTTGATTTAGATGATTATTGTGTGACACTTGTTTATGTTTGTATACTGCAGTATTTTAGTTGATGATGGCTTTCATTGTAGACTCTGTTCATTATATATTATATGATGCATTACATATTTCCTTGTTTTCTCATTATGGTTAACACTAAAGTTTACAGTAATGCTAAAGGGGAAAGACTAAAGTCGATCTTAATAAAGTTTCGGATAGACCAGTTAGAAATAAGCACGATAAATCACATTGTGTGTAATTTCTATGCCACATTTCATACTCGGTCTATATCATTCAGGTGTATTAGTACGGTGATTATTGAGGGTTCTAGTTACTATCCAAATAAGTACAACGACGAGCGCTTTGGTTTCATACTAATATATCTGATGGACGGGATTGCAACTTTGGGGATATTCAGGAATAATATGGCATATTCATGGCCATACTTCAGTTTGGCAATATAATTATATTGGTTCATATGTGACCCAAGTGGGAGATTGTTAGGAAATTCTATTTCCTATATTGGGCCACATATTTTAAACAATCATATTGGGCCATATTATTCTTAATCACACTCAATAAGTGATTTATTAAGGCTGGATCAGGATATCAACTGGGTATGGATACTAATGTGGATACTCTGTTAGTCACTCAGTTGAGTGTGATGGATACCCAACAAGGGACTATATAAAGGGAATATTAGGGTTATGGTCCCCACCCACCTTTTCATGTGCGCTCATTATCTCTATGGCCTGCCATCAGTTACAAAGAGTTCCATCTGAATATTTTAGGGATTAAATTGTGTGGAAGACTAAACTCTTAGGTAATTACAATCAGTTTCTAACGCTGCCTTCAGTTTATCATCTAGATTACAGCTATTTATCATGGACTCAGTTATACTCAATGAATCCCTACTTATCAATTTTGCATGAATGATCTAGGGTTTTTGTTTGGTATTTGCAATCCCATATTCATCCTAACATTTAAATCTTGCTGAGGGAATAAAGTCGTCAAATTTTGTTGTGAAAACCTTATGCCTTGTTATTCCTGAAAACGATAACAATATCTTCAAGAAACAACATTCTTTTTTGGTATCAAAACGACACAAACATTACATAGACGACATTTAAGGGAAATGATTAACCTTATTTATATTTATGAAAGAATAAACTAAACTGAATCTCATTTTGGTTCGACAACTTTCATAATGTTCCAAAATCAGCACCCGAACTATATATTTATCTCATTAAAGCTATAAAAGAATGGGTTAGCAATAGAATATCTAAAAGTGCTAGTTTGAATATTTTATTAATAAGGAAGAAAGGAAAATGACAATTTCGTTATTTTTTTTAAAAATTATGGGCGTATGACAATCTCGTTATCTTTTACAAAATTATGGGCGTGTAATGACAATCTCGTGTATTTATGTTATTTGTAAAAAAATAGAAAAGAGAAAAAAAAAAACATTTCACTTATCTAAATCAGCGTATGAGTAAGCATATTCCTCTTGGAAAATTATTAGTGGTTTTTCCTTTTTTTTTTTTCCCCGGAAAATTGGTCCCTAAAAACCCTATCTGAATTGTACTAGTGGTGCAAAAATAATAGGTCATTGCAAAATCAATTAAGAGAGAATTATACTTATAACTTCTTATTTATGTCCAAATTCAAGCCACACCTATTAACTAGTTCAACTCAACATGGGTTGGCTAGATTAGCTTCAGGGTCAGCATAATTATTTTTTGGTCTAGGGAGTATTACAATAATTTTTACAAAATCCGGGATTATTAGTGTAATTTTCTAAAGTAAAATTGATTAGGGACTAAACTGCCATATAAGTAATATATTAGGGATCAATTACACAATTTTTCCTCCATGTGACTTTTAAGGTATCTCAATGCTGAAAAAAAAAGTTGCGGATCAATGTGCACAATCGGTAAAACATTATAACAAATAATGCTATTTGCTCTAAGAAAAATTGCTATTTTTTTTTGTTAATTTTATTTTTAGCCTTGAAGAATAACATATACGTACATCCGAGGAATAAAAGAAGATAAATTTGCCCATTTCTTCTTCCTAATTAAAGCTGCCAAGAGGATCAGGCTGACCTATTAGGACGGTGGCACAGTACGATTGAAGTACGGTATAACACCTTAAATTATGGGCTATGTCAAGTACGGCACTATTATGTGAGTGGTACTGGGTCAATGAATTAGGCATAATGGGTTAAGTACGACACGACACGCTAGTAAAATATGCACATTATGTTTGCACGTTAAATATATGTATTATTATCATTATGTTTTTCCTACACTAACTTATATGCTAATAATAATTATCTTTCAAAAGTTGTTAAGCAAGGATTGTTGAGATAGTTAGTACTTTCTTACACTTACTAATGTGCTAATAATAATTATCTTTTAAGAGTTGTTAAGTAAGGGATTGTTAAGATAGTGTTGAATTAGTGTTTCCATATTTTCTGTTGTATTAGTTTCCATGTTTTCTGGGAACTGTTTTGTAGTATTAGGGAGAGTTTGTTTGATAATCTTTATCCTATTCCTATAAATACCTTGTATGTTTTTCTTACACAATATGAATGAAAAAAATGTAATGTTGATGTTCGACATCGTATCAGAGCCGGAAATTACCGGCGAAATTTAGGGGGGAAAAAAAAAAAACGAAGGAAAACAGAGACGGAGAAAAAAAAAAAAAAAAGATGACGAAATTTTTTTTGCCGTAGCCTGAAATCTTTTCACAAATCAAACTACCAAACAATACTTTACTTTCCCACCTGAGAGTTAAGGAACCTAAGTTGATTTCGACTGAAAAGCTTGTCGTTTCACCGCCGTGCACCACTGCACCGTTTACCGCCGATTTGCCCAACTCCTCAACTGGGGCCGCACTGGCACCTGCGTACAAAACCGAGTCGGGTTCGACTTCTCAAGCGGATTCTCAAATCATCCATTGACTCAAACTCAAACTCGGATTTCCCTCCAGCCTCCACCTGCCAAGACTAGCAGCCCAATCTGATCCTTCTACGGCGAGCTTGCAGCGGTGCGACGACGAGCCACCACGAACCACCGGCGTCGCTACCACCTCAGACTGCTGAGGCCTCCGTGCACCAGCCACCTTTGTCGAACTTAAACCCGCCGAGCACCGAGCTCCTTGGTCGAGTTCCATTTTGGTAGTTGGAAGTAACCAGAGAAATTAGAGATCGAAGCAAGTGGTTTCAACGGGCCAATTCCTTCTAGTCTTTCTACCTTTAATAAGTTGACATAATTAAGGATTAGTGGCTTGAATGGGGAGAGCTCGGACTTTCCAGGCTTAAGAAACTTGACAAACGTGAATAGATTGATGTTGAAGAGCTGTAATATAAGAGGAAACATTCCCGAGTATGTGCGTACTTTGACAAGTCTATATGTCTTAGATCTTAGCTTCAACAAACTAGAAGGACCAGTTCCACCGCCGAGCTCCGCGCACTAGCCACTGTGCCACACTGCCAGGGCTGTCTCCGCTGCCACCAGCAACCTCTGCTGAGGTATTGTATCCTATCACACTTAACTACTTTAAGTATATATATATCCGGTCAGTATTTTTTTTACCTATACATAGGTATCGTTTTGGCTAATTAAAATTTATTATACACATTTTTTTTATATTAAAAAGTAAGAGAGAGAAGTAACATTAATAATGCACGTCTTCATGCACGTCATTATAGCCGTTGGATCACCGTTAGATGATGATCCAACGGCTAAAAAAAAAAACCTATATATAGGTAAAAAGAATGCCTATTGGATTGGCAACCTATATATATACTTTAATTTATTAGAGTTAAGTTATATATATATAATCTCTTTACTTATTTTTATTTTTATTTTTTATTTTTTTTCTTTTGTATTATTAACTTTTACACATATATACTCAAAAAAAATTAAAAAGAAGGAAAAAAAAAAAGAAAAAAAAGAAGGGAAAAAAAACAAAAAGGAAAAAGTGAGTGATCAAAATATTGAATCATCAAGGGTAAAATCTATCCATGTTGTAGTTCAGTCTGAAGGAGTATTTAATACGAGAATCACTCTTATAGAGACGAATTATGATATATGGTCTCGGTTGATGGAAATGCATACTGCTAAAAGAGACAAGATCTCCTACATTCGTGGTAAGATTAAGCCACTTGCAGAATCAAATGAAGGATACGAAAAATGGTGTACTGAAAATTATCAAAAGGTCAAACGGTAGCTACTAATGTTCATGTCTCAAAAAATTATGAGGCGTTATTTACGCTTATCTACTGCCTACGACATTTGGGATATCTTGTCCAAAGCATTCTATGATGGAAGTGATGAATTACAAGTGTTTACTTTGAATCAGAAGGCTTTCTCAGCAAAATAAAAAAGGAAAACACTATCTGTATATTATAGAGAGCTGTCGGAAATTTTCCAGGAATTGAACCATCGTAATAAGGTCGTTATGACGGATCCAGACGATGTCAAAATATATCGCAAGACTATTGAACGATAAAGGGTTCACATATTCCTTATTGGCTTAGATGATGTTTTTGACCAAATTTGTGGAGAGATTCTACACAAAAAACCGATTCCACATCTGAAAGAGTGCTATTTTTTGGTTCGACGTGAAGAAATACAGCACACCACATTAAATAAAGAGGTAGAACAGTCGGAATCTTCGGTATTGATGACACAAAATAGATCTAACTAGAAATGGCTTTCTCAAAATCAACAGTCAAGATCTGACAAGTTCAACCATAAATGCATCCATTGCCACAAAATTGGTCATACAAATAACCGATGTTTTGAATTTGTTGGGTATCCAGAATGGCGGGACCATAACTGTGAGCCACGGACAAAGAATTCTAAAGAGACTTTCACTCCTTGAAATGAAGACCCAAGATGAAAAAGGCAAAGGTATCTCAGCGTTAACAACAACTGCAGATGATTTCGTGTGGTATTGAATCAAATTAAAGCCTATGTTGTGAAGCTCATGATACTGTGAGCCTGATATATGAAGCTTTTGAAATTGAAGCCTATGCTGTGAAGGTTATGATAGTATAAGTCTGGCATATGAAGCTTCCGAAATTTGTTGTGGTGCTGTGAAGCTCATGTAAATTTGAGTCTGACGTGTAAGGTTCTAGAAATCAATCTGCTGTGAAACTTATGTAAACTTCAGTCTGGCATGAGAGATTTTCAAAGTAGTTCTAAAATTTTTTTTGCGCAAGTTGATATGTACCAATTTGAGGGGGAGTGTTGAATTAGTGTTTCCATGTTTTCTATTGTATTAGTTTCCATGTTTTTTGGAAACTGTTTTGTGGTATTGAAGAGAGTTTGTCTGATGGTCTTTATCCTATTCCTATAAATACCTTGTATATTTTTCTTATACAATATGAATGAAAAAATGTAATGTTGATATTCAACAGATAGTTGGGTGCCGATCTAGTTGGATGCATCTACTTTCTCTTGATGCTTATTTACCTTGACAGACTTTCATTCAAAAGAAAAAAAATTCAAATAATTATGAATTTATAATTAAGTAGGTGCAATGCAAACCTAGTTAAGATATACTTGATCTATTTTTAAAATTGTTATTTATAAATTTAATATCTATGATCGTAGCTAAGACTTAGGAGATACTTAATCTATAAATAATAATAATTATTTCAAATATTCTCGAGTGTTTTTTTTCCTTATTTAGCGTATAAAATTTTACATTAAATTTAATATATATATATGTATAAAGTTGAATTATTTGAAAAACAATTGATAAAAATGACACAAAACTAATAAAATTTATCATTAGATGAGCCAATTTCAGCCAAAAAGACCAACATTTCATGCATATGGACTGGCACGTCATGACACAGTAAGTTAGAGTATGGGTTAGTGAGTCGTGCCAGACTAGTAATTTTATATTATGGGCTAACACGATAATGCATGATTAAAAAGTAGGTCGTGCTTAGCACAATATAAAAGTATATTTGTGCCTAACTTAAATAGGCCGTGCCGACATAGTAGAATACGTTTGACACCTCTATTCCCGACATTTGATGTATGTCGATTTGTCTCTTTAAAATCCCAAAAAATGGGATCGCAATATAATCAAGTATATTTGTTGATGTATGTCGTTTTTGTCTCTTTAAAATCCCAAAAATGGGATCACAATATAATCAAGCATGTGCTATATCAACGTTGGGGTAGAAAGTGACAAGGGAAAAACAATGCCAATAAAATAGTATTTAAATGGCGATAATAAAAGATTGGGAACCAATGCACGGGCAGTACAACAACTTTGCGGAGAAACGATCCTAGGAAAAAAAATTACTTAAAGGAATTATTAGATTTCAAAAATACAAGGTCGAGAGACAAATTTTCTTTTTTTGAAAGAAAAAATCTTCAACTTTATTTAAAGCAACATAAGTTGATAATGTGAATGATATTTATCACCTATCATAACTCCTAGCTTGTACTATACGTATACCAAGTTGCAATATAATAGTGATAACCAATTGACCATAATGCTATTATCGTTGATAAGTTCTATGATAAGCTATTTGATTTTCTATGATAAGCTATTTGATTTTCTATGATAACATGGGGACAAAAGATAGAGATGGTAGTATAAACCACACTTACGAACATTCGTGGTTATCCAATCTAAACGAAAGGGGAAAAATTACTTAAGCAATAACTGCACCATGGGTATGGTACAGGACGGTAATGGCATAATATGCTCTATACCCACATCCATATACATGTTCACTTAAAAAACCATATTATACATATAAATATGTATTTAATTTTACACTCTCATATTCATATAAATATATAGTGAAAAATAAATATATTTACTTATACATTTGAATTCTAAAATTATAGTATATTTTTGTATTTAATATTACGCCAATGATGAAAACATAATTCCCAAAAAAAAAAAAAAAACTAAAAAAAAAATTATAGTTACTTAGTATAGTTATTGTTATATTATTTTTTTTTCTTATTTTATCATTACACAAGAGTTTCGTAAAATTGAATATGATTATATTAAAAGATTGAATTGGATATGATAGGATGAGATGTGATGGGATATGATTGATTATAATAATATCATAATAATCAATCACATCCCATGTTTGGTGTGCTACTAATTGTTGGGATAAAATTAACTTGTGTTTCATATTTCTAACTAAATCAAAACTTTGAGGTTTGATTTTAAAAAAGTGAAAATAAATAATGAAATTACTTTTTATTTAAATCACAAATTAATTTAAAATCTAGTAAGAAATTGAATAAGTATAAACTCCTTTCTGTTTTTTCTTATGTTATTTTTTTTTTGAGATCATTTAAAATATAAACTTCAAAAGTTTCAAAACTAATTTTTAAAATAACAAATTATACCAATCGATAGATAAAGTAATAGTTAAATCAAGTCTTTAAAAAATATACCAATGAAATATACAAGTCTAATTGTCATCACTGTTCACCATATTAAAGTAACATTAAATGATAGTAATACTATATGTCATTACTATCCTTAGTAATGACAAATACGAAGTTATTACTAAGGTTTCTTTGCAAAAATTTGATACCAGTGACAATAAAGAGGACACAAAAATGGGGAGTTTAATATCCTATATCATTATTCTCACCTTGAACTGAATAGCTCTTCAAAGTGGTTCAAATTATATGTTTGAGCCCTTTATACAGATGAGGTGGCTAAATTTTTCTATTCTAATTAAGAAACTAATTAGATAATAGTAAAATACAAAATAGTATTGTCGCAGTTGGGTAACTACACGGTAATTATCTTCTCTTTAATGACCTGGAGTCCCTTAATTGCAAATCTCGCTGATTGGGTTAAGTATCCCAAATTGAAGAGACACTCAATTATTTCCTGATTTGCTAGGTATCTTCCTCTTTTTTTTTTTTTGAATGGAAATGAGGAATTTTATTAATTCATGTCCTCAATAACAGAGAAGGAAATAAAAGCAGGAATAATCTCAACCCAGTATATGTCACTGGGACAAGAAAAAACATGACTAGCTAGATTATGGGTCACCCTATTCCCACAATGAGGTATATCATGTCACGAACCACACCTAGTAAAACTAATAAACAATAAAATAATAGAAAACAAAGGAGCATTAATAGCAAGAGGATTAAGCGACTTAAGCCCATTAATCGCACTCAGTCACTGATGGAGGACAACCCGTATCAATGGCAAAACGAAGACCCTCACACAATGCAATCAGCTCCTCATTTTCCACCGACGGTACTCTATTCGCTCGCTTGGCTAAATCCGTAACTATCACTCCTACATGATCACGAATAACCGTTCCTATACCAAAATACACCTCCCCAGGATGGACGGCAACATTGGTATTCAGTTTAAAACAGCCAACAGGAGGGGCAATCCATCTTTGTCTCGAAATTAAAGACAAACTACCACAGTCCTTAGACAAAGTCGAGGACTCATTAAACTCAAGAAGAAAAGTGAGAGCAAAATCAACCAAATGATGATCAAATCTTTGCTTATCACTATAAATAACCATGTTCCTATCAGTCCAGGCACCAAAGAAGCACACAAAAGAAATCAAACTGATCTTTTGGACAGCGATAAAAAATGGACACTAAAGAGTCGGCATTGTTAGTACAAGCTCCAGATTTTATGATATCCTAGAAACCATTTTCTTTCCAGACATCCTTGACTTCATTACACCAAAAAAGAGCATGAGTAACATACTCATCTACCTTCATACAACGGGGGCAACAGGTATTAACTAACACCTTCCTTCAAATGAGATTGGCCTTAGCAGGGACAGTATTTTGAAAGACTCTCCAAATAAACAAGTGAATTTTTGGAGGTAATCTAAGTTTCCAAAGAGCTTTCCACCACTTTAGAAAGGCATTAGAACTGGGACAGAACAAAACTTTTCAATTGAGAAGAATTTTGCATCCACTCTTAACCGAATATAAATCATTAGCCTCGAAGTGCCAAATCATTCTATCCACTCCCGCCATTAACCTAAGAGGAATATATTTAATCACTTCCCAATCAATAGGGAGAAATAAATCATTGATTGTTGCTTCATTCGAAATCTCGGGAGAAGAAATAATATCCTTAACCATCAAATCTATCGGGCCATGTCGAGTTATGATTACACTATTAGTTTTGTTAATTATCCACGGGTCCTGAAAGAGTCGCACAGTATTTCCTGAGTTTATTCTCTAATGTGTACCCTTCATAAGTAAATCTCTACCCCAAAGAATGCTTCTCCAAATATAAGAGGCCCCAGATTTTAATCTGGCAGAAAAAAAAATCCAAATCATGAAAGTACTTCCCTTTTAAAATTCTGGCAGCAGGAGAGGATGGATCACGAATAATTTTCCACGCCTGTTTCACTAACAAAGCTTGGTTAAAAAACTACAAATCCCGGAATCCCAAGCCACTAAGTCCCTTAGGCAGGCAAAAATGTTTCCAGCGGATCCAAGCCATTTTTTTAGAGCCATTATAAGAACTCCACCAGAATCTGATAATCATAGACTTTAGATTGTTACACAACTTCTTTGGGACCTGAAAAATACTCACGAGATAGCTCGATATAGCTTGGAGAACAACTTTAGCAAGAACTTCTCTTCCTCCTACTGAGAACAGGCCATGTCGCCACTCCTGAACTCTTTTCCATACTTTATCTTTGATCGCAGCAAAATTTTTATTTTAATTCCATCCCATAATCGTTGGTAAACCAAAATACATGTCATGAGAGGTAACATTCTGAATGCCCAAAACAGACAACAAACCTACTCGCACTTCGTTGTTAACGGTTGGACTGAAAGTAGGAGCCGATTTTTTGGGACTAATCATTTGGCCTGATGCTCTTTCATACACTCGCAAAATGTTCTTTAGCAGCCTACAATCTTCAATTGTGGCTCAAGTAAAAATAAGAGAATCGTCTGCAAAAGATAAATGGCTAACTCACAGACTATTTCTAGAACATTGCATCCCCATCAACTCACTCTCAGCTGCTGAAATCAATGATGAGAAAGCCTTCGCACATAAAAGAAATAGGTACAGAGAGGGTGAACAACCCTGACACAGATCTCCTGAAGGAATCGTCTGACCCACTGAACGACTATTGAGGCAAAACTAATAGTGTAATCATATATTTTCAAAGGTGAACACTTATAATTTAATGATGGTGATGATAAGATAAATAGAAGTAGATCCAAAAGTAGAAAAATTAATTGAATATTGTTGCGTCCTTAAAAAAAAAAAAAGAAAACATAATCAAATGGTTCAATTTCCCAGTTTTTCAACTCTCCAGATATTATTCGTCGAACTTCAAAGTCAGATTTTTTGACCATATTGCTATCATAGGTAACTATGAGTGTTTCCACATTCCTATAGCACATAGGACATGTTGTTTGAAAGACTTAAGAAAAATTTCAGTTGGTAGTATTTTTAAAAATTTAATTTTCATAGAATATTCCACCAAAAGTTTTTCAAAGATTCAATGCAGCGGAAAAAAAATAAGGACCATTTCAATCTCATAATAATATATTAGATATAGAGCAATGCTATAAGGCACAAGTAGTGCCAGGCACCACAATGAGGTGTAATTCTATTATTGGGTGATTTAATTAATAAACTGAGTCCCACATGGATTCTACCTGAAGTATATTTTTAATTTTCCAGTAATAGACTGATACATCATATAGTGCATCTTAGCATTACTCTTAGATATATGATTGGAGACATACCTCTTGCAGATCTGAGACGACCTAGAGAATGATTCCAACCCCTACTAGATCTTCTAGACTATCTTTGTGTATAGTTACACAAGAGTGTGTTCTCTATATATTATATATGAAAAGATCAAGTTAGAAACTACTTGTTAATTTACAATAAAATCAAAGAACAGACTATGAACTATTCACTTATTTTTGTGAATCTTTTCTGTCTGGAAAAACTAACAGAACTTTGTTATGATTTCTGTCACTTGTGAAATGGGTGTCTGGAGTCTCCTATTTATAGGCAATAGATGAGGTCTCCATAAGGAAACTCTAGAGTCCCACATGCCACTGTTACAGTTCTATAGGTGTGTGGGCTCTTTCCTTATTAGCCAAGATTGGCCAAAATCAGGTAATTCCCTTTTCAGGAATATCCTGTTACCTGATTTCACAATTTGCAATATTTGACTATCTTGATTTGCCTTTTATATTCAACAATCAATCAAATCTTACCTTGTCAGTTCTTCCTTGATTTGTTAATATTCAATTAACTATAATAAAAATCTAATTATGTCCAAGTTCATTAAACTAAATCAATTAATGGGAATCATAATCAACCTTTATATAAAAATTGCCATATGATAAAGATTGGTAACTTAGTGATCAAGCTTACCAGTTTAATCCGAAATTTACCAAAACTGAAGCTACTTCTTTACCACTGATTGTGCCAGACGCCCAGACCCAGTAACTGAGTCAGGTGTGTATGCCTTTAAGCAGTCTAACTGTATTTTGTCCAATTACTATATAATAGGTCCAGTCTAATAATAGTGTGACCATTAACACAAGTTAGCCCAGGAATCTTAAGGGGCATGTACTGTTGGGTCCTAAATAATTAAACGGACCTGTTAATTATTTATTTTCAAGTCCATTCCACTAAAAGACTAAAATTGCACTGTCCATACTATATATTAGAGTAATGTCCTATGCCATAACGATTCTTCGCTAATACCCCTTTGTATAACATCATAAAAATATAAGCATATATTTCTTATTTCTTACTTATTTCTCTAATGATCATCAGTCAACATCTTTGTGACTAAATCAGTATTAGCACGCTTAGGCCTAAGACTTATGCTTAAGTACCAAAATCTACTAAGAGATGTTATTTCACTAAAGTTTATATTGTTAATTACAATTATATAGTTCAACAAATATGTTTTACCAAACAGCAGAGAATATTGATCTCTATTGATCTCATTCATTTGCAATTCAAATAAAGGTATATTTGTGCGTATATAATCACAGCTAACTCAAATTTAAAATAAAGTTAATCACTGCCTATGAAATTCTTTCTCATTGTATTGTCAATACAATTTTATTTATGATCCAGTTCAATGTAACTCCCATTACACTAGTTGACTTAAGTTGACCAAGACAAGTCAACCTATTCCAAAGTCAACTACAATATAAATAAATTACCCAAGTTTATTTATATTACTATGAACTACTATTAATTAATTATAAATAACTTATATCTATGTCTTCTGTGAATCTACATCGTAATCACATAAATATATATTAATACAATTCACTGAACCTTTATTCAAATAGATTATGCACAAATTATTAACTAAATAATATTTTCATTCTATCAATATAAAAATGTTTACATAAAAAAAAATTACTTTTATAAGCTTCTCCCACTAATTCCAATAATCTCCCACTAGCTCTCAAAGTAGTTGGGGCATCTCTCTAATCTTCGTAGTTTCTAAGTGCTGGTTAAAAGCTATTCCGGTAATAGCCTTGGTAAATAGATCAATTGTATTATGAGTTGTTGCTATTTTAGTGACTTTTATATCTCTGTCTTGCACTTCGAAGTAAGTGACATTTTTTATGAATATATTTTTGTGACTTGTGGTTTCTTGGTTCCTTTGATTGTGCCACTGCACCACTATCGTCACAATACAAAACTATAGGATTAGTTGCACTATGTACCACCTCAATGTCTTGGAGGAATTTACGGAGCTATACAGCTTCTTTTGCAGCTTCTGAAGCTGCGGCATACTCAGCTTCTATGATGGAGTTAGCAACACAACTCTACTTTTTGCTTCTCCAGCTTATAGCTCCTTCTCCCAAAGTTTGCTCTGCTTTATGCTTCTCTAGCTTACAGCTCTTCCTCCCAAAGTGTAAACATATCCAAACGTAGATTTTCTCTCATCTTTCTCTGATTGAAAATCACAGTCCGTATAGCCTATTGGTGTCAAATCTCCACCAGAATATATAAGCATATAATCTTTAGTTCTTCTAAGATATTTGAGAATATACTTGACAGTTGTCCAATATGGCATTCCTAGATTAAATTGATATCTGCTGACCATACCAACAACATAATAGATATCGGGTCTAGAACACAACATTGCACATATTAAGCATCCTACGCTTAGGCATAAAGAATCTTATGTTGAGTCATGCTTTGTATTATTGATCCTACTCTCATATTTTAAAATTAACAAACATATAACTAAAATCTAAATAATCTAATTGAGTGTGCAGCAAGCTTAAATTGAAAGGATCACAAGACATTCAAGATGGATTATGGAAAAGAGTTTGAAAACAAAAGTCAAGAATACAAGACTTAGATCAACAAGAGGTTATACACTTAGTTCTTGTACTTGAATACATGTCTATACATCATACGATCTTAACGGCTCAAACTTTTCATACATTTGAAGTTTTCCAAAGCTAATTTGACAAATTCGTTCTATCTCCAATTGAAATAAAAAATTTATTTTTTATAAGCTTTTAGATTGATTTATGAATTTCTATAGTCTCTATATTACATATTAAATCAATTTATAAAGTCAATTTTTGAAAATAATCAAAAACGACTTGAATTAACTTAAAAAACAGCTCTCTGCCAGAATCGGTAGACCGGTGGCCAGAATTGGTCTACCGATTCCTCTGTTTTTCTGGTTTCATTATTTAACGACTTTTTAAATCCGACCGTTGCAACCGCACTTCCAACTGCTAGTATTTTTCGGTCGACTGAAAGTGCATTTTCGGTCTATCGAAAATGACAGATTGACTGTCAAACGGTCCAAAATAGCTAGTTTTCTTTTTAACGCTTGAAAAAACTTTTGAAAATTCCTACATTACTTTAGACATACTTTCAAGTTGTTCAAACCTTTGCGAATCAAACTTTCAAATCCATCTTTCGTTCACAAAAATCCTTTTGAGCCAAACTAGTTCATATTGTGTGTTCTCATTTATTCTCTCTAAGCTTACATTGTATCATCTATATTCATATGGGGGATTTTAGTTGAGTGTATCAACAAACAAAAATCGTATTGTATTTGTGAGATGAGGTTGACACCAGATTCATAAACAACCCGGTTTAGGTGAGATTGGCACCGGAGTCTAAATAATCTGTGTTAGGCGTAATAGAGCCGGATTCAAGACTATTGTAAAGGCGTGAGTGTGCCTAAGGAGAAAGCACTCTTTGTGTAAAAGGGACGGTCAAGCCCATTCTCTTGATTTGATAGTGGATAGCTCGAAGCGGGTTGCTAAGAGCCGGGGACGTAGACAAACCGTCGTATTTGTTGAACCTCGTAAAAATAGTGTTTGCATTTCTCTATCCCTATCTCTTTATATTTATTCATCTTAAGTTTATTTATGCAATTTATCTATTTTTACTTGTTATAATCTTTACTTGCTAAATTTACTTATTTGTCAAGAAAAGTTTGCAAAAATTTTTCAAATCCAATTCACCCCCTCTCTTGGGTTAGCTACCTTGGACTTGTAATTGGTATCAGAGCTTGGTACTCAAATTTTTAAAACTTAACCGTTTTTGAGATGGCTAGCCCAACAATTTTTTTTTTCAATACGAGGGGTTGTCTCCATCCAAACTACCATTTTTTAATGGAAGTGATTTTAATTATTAGAGAAGTCGTATGGATACTTATCTTAGGTCCATTGATTTTGATCTTTGGTATATTGTCACTAGAGGTTCTTTGAAAATTATTAAAGTAGTTGATGGTAGAGAAGTTGAAAAAGACATAGAAGAATATGATGAAAAAGATAAAATCAACTTCACCAAAAATGGTAGAGCTAGAAATATTCTTATGTATGGTTTAGATAAGAATATTTATAACAATGTTGAAAAAGCTAGAGATGCTCATGAACTACGGAATATGTTAGAAGTCTCTTATCAAGGAACTAGCTCTATGAAAGAAACTGGAATCAACATTTTTACTAGAAACTACGAGTTATTTAAAATGGAAAAAGATGAATCTATTTCTCAAATGTTTACTAGATTCACAACTATTATTAACTCTCTTGGTGCTCTAAGAAAAATATTCCCAAATGGTGAGTTGGTAAGCAAGATTCTTCGAAGCCTTCCTTGAGTATATAGAAGCAAGATGGTAGCTATTCAAGAAGCTAAGGATCTTAATAAATTACCTCTCGAAGAACTTATGGGTTGTCTCATAACCCATGAAATTCTCATAAAGGAAACAAATGATGATGAAGGAGAGGAGAGGAAAAAGAGAGGAATAGCTCTCAAAGCCGTCATGCACGAAAACATTGAAGAAGAAGAAGAATTTGCGGATAGTGAACTTGAAGACATTGCACTACTTATCAAAAGGTATAAGAAGTACCTAAATTTCAAAAAGAAGAACTTCAAGAAGAATACCAAAGGCAATGGCTTTCGAGAAAAGAAAATGAAGGATGACCAAATCACTTGCTTTGAGTGCAAGTAACCGGGCCACATGAAGAGTGAATGTCTTTTGAGAAGAAGAATGAAGAAGAAGGCAATGAAGGCCACATGGGATGATAGTGAAGAAGAAGATTCTGGAGAAGAACAAGAAGAAATCGCCAACATGTGCTTCATGGCAATAGAAAATAACGTAAGCTCACTTGAACTTAAAATTGAATTTCATGATAGTGATACAAGTAGTGAGTTTAGTGAAAATGATAGTGATTATGATTTATCATATGAGAATTTATTGAGTGATTTTAATGATTTACACAAAAACTATGAAAAACTCATTTTCAAGAATAATGCTCTTAAGAAGGAAATTATTAATTTGTCTAAATTGGTTAAAGGATTTACAAAAGAAAAGGAAGTGAAGTTATCTTGTAATAATTGTGATGTTTTATCAAAAGAAATCTCTTTCTTAAATGACAAGGTCTTAGACTTAACTAAAATTTTTCACAAATTTACAAATGGAAAGAAAAATTTCGACATGATGCTTGGTGCACAAAAATACGTTTTTGACAAAGGAGATATTGGGTACAAATCTTCCATAAAACAAAAATACCTTAAAAACTACTTTTTTAAAGCTAGTACTAGTAACACCAAACACACTTGCACTTTTTGCAATCAAGATAAACATACTAGTTTTTCATGCTTTGTGAAGAAAAATGCATATTTTGGTGGAAAACTTGCTTGGGTACCAAAAGAATCTAGAACTAATACTTAAGGACCCAAATTAGTATGGGTACCAAAAAATCAAAGTTTGATTCTTACTTGTAGGTACAAAAGAAGGAGAATTTTTGGTGCTTGGATAGTGGTTGCTCCAAACATATGACCGGAGACTACTCCTTGCTCTCATCATTCACAAAAAGAAATGGAGGACATGTCACATTTGGAGACAATGCAAAAGGCAAGATTTTGGGTATAGGTGACATTGGTACTATTTCCACTCCTATTATAGAAAATATTTTGCTTGTTGATAGCCTTAAACATAATTTGCTTAGCATAAGTCAACTTTGTGATAAAAGCTATAGAGTCATTTTTGAGTCTTCCAAGTGCTTGATTGAGGATTCTTATTCAAAAGAAATCATTTTTGAAGGAGAAAGAAAAGATAATGTTTATACCATTGATATTGAGAAATATTCTAGCCAACATAAATGTTTTTCGGTTTTAAAAGATTATTCTTGGCTTCAGCATAGAAGACTTGGGCATGCTAGTATGAATACTATTTCTAAACTTTCAAAGAAAAACCTTGTTAGTAGTTTACCTAATTTAATTTTTGAAAAAGACAAGGTTTGTGATGCATGTCAATTTGGAAAGCAAGTAAAAAGCTCTTTTAAACCCAAAAATGTTATCACTATTTCTAGACCCTTACAACTACTTCACATGGACTTATTTGGACCATCAAGAGTTGTTAGTCTTGGTGGAAAACATTATGCTTTTGTGATAGTAGATGACTTTTCAAGATTAACTTGGGTTCTATTTATTGCTCATAAAAATGATGTTTTAAATGTACTTACCATCTTTTGTAAGAAAGTACAAAATGAAAAAGGCTACACCATCACATCTATTAGAAGTGATCATGGTGGTGAATTTGAAAATGAAGAGATGGAAGCTTTTTGCTACAAAAATGGTTTTGATCATAATTTTTCCGCTCCTAGAACTCCACAACAAAATGGAGTTGTAGAAAGAAAGAATAGAACTCTACAAGAAATGGCATGTAGCATGCTAAATGAAAATGGTTTGTCAAAATATTTTTGGGCCGAAGTGGTTAGTACCGCTTGTCATATTGTGAATAGAGTTATGATAAGGCCTATTTTGAACAAGACACCTTATGAGCTTTGGAAAGATAGAAAATCTAACATTGGCTATTTTAAATTTTTTGGTTGCAAATGTTTTATTTTGAATACTAAAGACAATTTAGAAAAATTTGATTCAAAATCCGATGTTGGTATTTTCCTTGGATATTCTACTACCAGTAAAGCTTATAGAGTCTTTAACAAAAGAACTTTGATAGTAAAAGAATCTATGCATGTTATCTTTGATGAATCTAACACTCTCCATGAGGAGAGAAAATTGAATGATGATGATGTAGTGTTGGAATCAAGTTTATATGAGGAAATAGCAAATGTGATAGCGAATGAAAAAGGGTACCTAATTACAATAACAAGATCTTAAGGAAGAAAAGGAAAGCGAAAATGGTAACACTCTTACTCTTCCTTAAGATTTAAAATTCAAATATGCTCATCCTAAAGACCAAATTTTAGGTGACCCTTTGCAAGGTATCAAGACTAGAGCATCACTTAAAAATATTTGCAATAATATGGCTTTTATCTCTCAAATTGAACCAAAGAGTTTCAAAGAAGCCGAAAACGATGAATCATGGATTTTAGCTATGCAAGAAGAATTAAATCAATTTAAAAGAAGTGATGTGTGGGAATTAGTTTCTAGACCGAAGGACCAATCGGTTATTGGAACTAAATGGGTCTTTAGAAATAAAATAGATGAGCATGGGTGATTGTGAGAAACAAAGTTAGACTAGTGGCTCAAGGTTTCAATCAAGAAGAAGGTATCGATTATGAAGAAACCTTCGCACCCATAGCAAGATTAGAGTATATAAGGATGCTCTTAGCATTTGCATGTCACAAAGACTTCATTCTATATCAAATGGATATTAAGAGTACATTTCTAAATGGATATATTTTAGAAGAAGTTTATGTAGCCCAACCCCCCCATTTCCAAAATCATAAGTATCCGGACCATGTTTTCAAATTAAAAAAGGCTCTTTATGGTTTAAAGCAATCTCCTAGAGCTTGGTATGATAGATTGAATAAATTTTTGATTTCAAATAGTTTCACTATGGGAAGAGCGGATACTAGTCTTTTTATAAAAAGAAAAAGGGGTGAAATGATTTTAGTACAAATTTATGTTGATGATATTATTTTTGGTGCTACTAATATTTCTCTTTGTGAAGAATTTTCTAAATGTATGTATGATGAGTTTGAAATGAGTATGATGGGAGAACTCAATTTCTTCCTTGGACTTCAAATCAAACAAAGGAAAGAAGAAATTTTTATAAATCAATCCAAGTACATCAAAGACATACTCAAGAAGTTTGACATGGAAAATTCCAAATCAATGAGTACACCCATGAGCTCCACAATCAAACTTGACAAAAACGAAAAAGGTAAAGCAGTGGATTTCACTAAATATCGAGGTATGATCGGCGCACTTCTTTATTTAACAGCTAGTAGACCGGATATAATGTTTAGTGCCTGTCTATGTGCTAGATTTAAATCCTAAGGAATCACGTCTTAGTGCTAAAAAACGTATATTAAAATACCTACACGGCACTATAAATCTAGGATTGTGGTATCCTAAAGGCACACGCTTTAATATTACTAGTTTTTCGGATGCAGATTATGCCGGTTGTCAAACTGATCGCAAGAGCACTAGTGGCACTTGTCATTTTCTTGGTTATTCACTTGTGTCATGGTTTAGTAAGAAACAAAATTCTGTTGTTCTTTCTAATACTGAAGCTGAATATATCTCTACTGGTAGTTGTTGTGCTCAAATACTTTGGATGAAACAAACTCTCATAGATTTTGGAATGCATTATGAATATGTACCTATTAAATGTGATAACACTAGTGCTATTAATTTGTCCAAAAATCTAATTTTGCATTCACGAGCTAAGCATATTGATATTAGACATCATTTTCTTCGTGATCATATGCAAAAAGGTGATATTATTCTTGAGTTTGTATGCACGAAAAAACAACTAGCTGATATCTTCACTAAATCTCTCAACGAGGATCGCTTTTGCATGATTCGTAGAGAACTTGGCTTGATTGATTTAAATGAACTTCATTAATGCATTTTCTTTCTTACATATGGACTGTTTTGTCTTGTATACTTATTAAAATGATTGTTTGATGTTATTTTCAAAGTTATTTCAAATATTTTTACTGATTAAAACTGTTTTGGATGAAATTCTGCTGAAAATAGAGTTTTCGGCATTTTTCGGTCTATCGAAAAACTGTCCTAGAAATGGCTGTGGTCTCTGGAAGAATCGACAGATCGAAAAGCAGCTTTCGGTCTGCCGAAAATGCACAGATTCGCGCGTATTTAAAGGATTTCTGACTTTTTTCTTCCACTTCTCTCACTCTTTCTCAACCGACTCTCTCTCTTCTTCACCTTATTTTCATTCCTTTCCATCCCCCCTCTCAATCTCATCAAACCAGAGTTGATTTCATAGCTTTTCTTCCTTTTATCATTGTGTTCCTCACTGTTTTGGCATTCAAATCAATTTTTTTCTTCTTCATCAAACCCTAGAATTCAAATTGCTCTCCTCTTTGAGTCCTTCTCTGTCAATTTTTGATTCAAATGTCTCCTAGAAGAGAAAATCCTAGGCGTAAGGGGAAGGAAATTCGTTCTGAGGAACAAGAACAACGAACCAAGGCGAGGCTTGACATACCTCTCCTTGAATCCCTTGCTCTCATGACCAGGTATAAAGAAATTTTTTCCAAAAAGAGTATCGTTTGGGGGTAGAACTTTTAATTTTAGAGATTTATGTCTTGTAAATTTTCCAGATTACGTTGAAAAAATGGGATAGACTAAATTCTGCTCCATTAGGGAGACAGGGTATCCTAGGTTGGTTAGAGGATTTTATGCTTGTGCCAACACCTCTAGAGGACAACATGCTGTATTTGATTCCCTCAAGGGTATAGACTTCGCAATTACTGAACAGCTTATTGCTGAAAGCCTACATTTACCAATGAGTGGTTACAAGTTTCCCATTACCAATACTTGGCCTATGATTGAGGATTTTGGTCCTCAACAAGCTTTGCTTCGTGTCTGTTCTCCTGATAATTTTCAACCTAAGCCTCGTGTCACTGATCTTACTCTAGAGGCTAGGATCATTTTTCAGTTCGTGTCTCAGAACATAATACCTAGAGCTGGTCATAGGGATGCCCCCACATTTGGTGACATTTGTTTTGTTGACTCCATCCTAGTTAGAAGAAAACTAAATCTGCCATTCTTTATTCTCCATAAGATGATTATCACTATAGAAAACAAGAGATCATCTCTTCCCTATGGCTTTTTACTTACTCGCATCTTCGAACACTTCAACAACCCAACCTTTGATGAGGCTGAACGCAAACCTTGGTCTACAGATGTGGAGATCAACAACAAGACTTTTAGTCTTATAGGAAAATCCTTCATCAACAACACTTGGGTAGCCAAGCCCCGACAGGTACATGCACCAGTGGCAGACGTTCAACATGAGGTACGAGGTAGTAGAGCTGCTGAAGGCACTAAGGAGACCCATGCTGAGGAGGCTTCACACAATAAGAAGGCGCTCCTGCTCAAGCCTTTGATTACGCTGAAGCCTTCAACAGCCTCTCAGAACGCCTCAACACCATCCAACTTGACATTCAGCACTAGCATGACACTGAACGGGAGCACTTCCAGATTCTCTCTGCTAATGTTAACTCAGCTCGTTAGCATCAAGAACGACAGTTACAGATTGTCTAAGATCAACAGGACGAGATGATGAGGATGATGCAATTTTACTTTGGGCGTTTCCCTCCTTCTTAGTTATTTTTCTCTCTTTACCTTCTTTCATCTATGGTTTGGTATTGTTGTTTATTTTTTTCGTATGAACTCATTACCTATGGCTGTTTTGTATGAACCTTTTTGCTTGGATATTTAGTTATGTTTTTCTTTTTCTCTTATATTTTTAATGATATCAAAAGGGGGAGAATATGTTATCATGATTTAAATTGTTCGACCAATTAGTATCCATGAGCTTTGCTTTGCTATTCAAAATATGCATACTCTACAATGTTAAAGGGGAGTTTTCACTCTCTAAAGATAGGCATATTTTGATAGGGAGCTTTACTAGTTGGTAAGGAATTTTTTTTTCCTTTTCTACTCACTTTGCATTCCTTACTATCATTTAAATCAAATGTTTGTTATCATCAAAAAGGGGGAGATTGTTGAGTCATGCTTTGTATCATCAATCCTACTCTCATGTTTTGAAATTAACAAACATATGATTAAAATCTAAATAATCTAATTGGGTGTGCAGCAAGCTTAAATTGAAAGGATCACAAGACATTCAAGATGGATTGTGGAAAAGAGTTTGAAGATAAAAGTCAAGAATACAAGACTTAGATCAACAAGAGGTTATACACTTAGTTCTTGTACTTGAATACTTGTCTATACATCATATGATCTTAACGGCTCAAACTTTTTATACATTTGAAGTTTTCCAAAGCTAAATTGACAAATTCGTTCTATCTCCAATTGAAATATAAAATTTATTTTTTATGAACTTTTAAATTGAATTATGAATTTATATAGTCTCTATATTATATATTAAATCAATTTATAAAGTCACTTTTTGGAAATAATCGAAAACGACTTGAATTGGATTGAAAAATAGCTCTCTGCCAGAATCGGCAGATCGGAGGCCAGAATTGGTCTACCGATTCCTCTGTTTTTCTAGTTTCGTATTTTAATGACTTTTTAAATCCAACCGTTGTAACCGCACTTCCAATCGCTAGTATTTTTCGGCCGACTGAAAGTGCATTTCTGGTCTACTGAAAATGACAGATTGACTGTCAAACAGTCCAAAACGGCTAGTTTTCTTCCTAGTTTATAAATAGAAGCATTTTTAACACTTGAAACAACTTTTGAACATTCCTACATTGCTTTAAACATACTTTCAAGTTGTTCAAACCTTCTTTTATGAATCAAACTTTCAAATCCATCTTTTGTTCACAAAAATCCTTTTGAGCCAAACTAGTTCAGATTGTGTGTTCTCATTTATTCTCTCTAGGCTTATATTGTATCATCTATATTCATAGGAGAGATTTTAGTTGAGTGTATCAACAAACAAAAACCATATTGTATTTGTGAGGTGAGGTTGACACCAGATTCATAAACAACCTGGTTTAGGTGAGATTGGCACTGGAGTCTAAACAATCCGTGTTAGGCGTAATAAAACCGGATTCAAGACTATTGTAAAGGCATGAGTGTGCCTAAGGAGAAAGCACTCTTTGCGTAAAAGAGACGGTCAAGCCCATTCTCTTGATCCGATAGTGGATCGCTCGAAGCGGGATACCAGGAGCCGGGGACGTAGACAAACCGTCGTGTTTGTTGAACCTCGTAAAATTAGTGTTTGTATTTCTCTATCCCTATCTCTTTATATTTATTCATCTTAAGTTTATTTATGCAATTTATCTATTTTTACTTGTTATAATCTTCACTTGCTAAATTTACTTGTTTGTCAAGAAAAGTTTGCAAAAGTTTTTCAAACCCAATTCACCCCCCCTCTTGGGTTAGCTACCTTGTACTTACATCTTACTCATATGTGCTCTTTCCTCAGTTGTCTTAGGGCATTGATTCTTGGAAAGGTGAATTTCATGCCTGAAAGGCAATAAGCCTTTCTTGGAATTTTCCATGTTGAACTTAAGAATTTGATCCCAAGAATATAACTAGCTTCTCCTAAGTCCTTCATATTGAACTGTGTTGCTAACCATTTCTTGGTTATAGATAATACCCCTACATCATTTCCAATGAGAAGAATATCATCCATGTAAAAGATCAGGAAAATAATAACTTTTTCCTGTACTTTTTTGTAAACACATGGTTCATCGATATTTTGATCAAATCTGTATTGTTTTATAGCTTGATCAAATCTAATGTTTCATAACGTGGATGCTTGCTTCAATTCGTAGATTGATCTCTACAACTTGCATACCATGTGTTTCGTTCCTTCTGGTTTAAACCCCTCTGGTTGTTGCATATAGATGTCTTCCTCAATATGCCCATTAAGGAAGGCAGTCTTGACGTCCATTTGCCAAATCCCATAATCGAGACTGGCTACAATAGAGAGTGGTATCCTGATGGACTTAAGCATAGCGACTAGAAAGAATGTCTCTTTATAGTCTATACCCTTTTTCTAAGTATATTCTTTAGCTACTAATCTTGTTTTGTATATCTCTACTTTTCCATCAGCTCCTCTTTTCTTCTTGTAGATTTACTTGTATGCTATGGGTTTTATTCCTTCGGGTACTTCTATGAGAGACCATACTTTGTTGGAATACATTGATTCCATCTCAAGTTTTATAACCTTATGCCATAAATTGGGATCTTTGTTAGATCTCTTCATAGTTTCTAGGTTCTTATTCATACTCGGCTGTGGCAACCATATTTTTCTCTAATAACATGTACCTTGCAGGTAATCGTGTTACCCTCCTACTACGACGTGGCTCTACCATTTTCTCTTGTACAGGTTGAATCTCTTAATTACTGTGATTATTATCTTCCTCTTGTTCATTATAGGTGCTACTTGAGGAGCCACAGTAACCTTGCTCTTTGGTTTAAAATTATTCATGTAGTTTTCTGCTATGAAATTAGCATTGGTGCTAGTAATAACTTTCTTGTCTTGAGGACTATAGAATAGACCTTCTTTTGTTCCTTCTGGACAGCCCACAAATATGCAAACTTCGGAACGAGACTCCAATTTATCTATTTTAGGTTTTAGCATGTGTGCTGGATAACCTATATGCGAATATGGTTTAGGCTGAGCTTTTGTCCTGTCCATAATTCTCTGGTTATCTTTGAAACATATTTGGAGGGTACTATGTTCAAAAGATACCTTACAATTTGAAGAGCATATCCTCAAAACGAAATGGATAAAGTTGAATAACTCATCATAGACCTCACCATGTCTAAGAGAATCCTATTTCTTCTTTTTGCCACACTATTTTGCTGAGGTGTGCCAGGTGCAGTCAAATGAGTTACAATCTCATCTATTTAAACTCTTCTGAGAGGTATTCTCCACCTTTGTCAGATCGGAGTTTCTTTAGGGGTTTACCTAATTGCTTTTCTATCTCTGCCTTGAATTTCTTAAATTTCTCAAAAGATTCAGACTTGTGACGCATTAGATATATATAACCATATCTAGATTAATCATCAGTGAAAGTGATGAAGTACTCATAGCTACATCTAGCTTGTACATTGATTGGACCATGTACATCTATATGGACCATTTCCGATTGTGGTTTAGCTTGTTCATCTTTAGACGTGAACTACCTTTTGCTCATCTTACCTTTCGGACAATATTCACAAAGAGGCAATGATTCAAAATCCAATAGACCCAAGAGCTCATCTTTGATCAACCCTTGTATTCTTGTCTGGTTGATGTGACGAAGTCTTAAGTACCACAGTTGTACTTGATTTACTGAAGAAGAAATTTTTCTTCTCTTTGGTGGGTGAACGTGTTCAACATTTAAAGTGTCAAGCAACTTTTTAGAACTAGGACTTAAATAATACAAGCTATTTATCAATATACCAGCACAAACTTTAGCTTTATTTCTAGAAATAAAAGTAGAGGAATTGAAACCAAGAGTATAACCTTGTTCAACTAAATAAGCAACTGAAACTAAATTCCTTTGGAGTTCTGAAACATAAAGACAATTATTTAAATATAAAGTTTTATTCTTGAAATGTAAAACTACAGTTCCTATGGCTGTTGTTGATGCCGGCTTGCCCAATCATAATCTGTCTAAAAGCTCCACTATTAAGTGTTGTGGTTTCCTGAAACCAAGAAAGAGAATTACAAATATGATTAGTTGCTCTTGAGTCTACTACCTAAGTATTAGTAGAACTCTAAACTAAATATGCTTCAATAACAAAAGTCTCACCCATACCTTACTTATTCAGCTTAGGATAATCCTTTTTCCAGTGGCCTTTCTCTCCATATATAAAGCACTTTCCTTTGGTTTTGCCATCTTTCTTGCTAGATGGCTTCTTTTTCCCATCCTTTGCCTTTTTGTTATTTTTCTTATTATTAGGTGCATTGGACTTTACCTTAGAATTTTACTCAGAAAGGTTCAATGATCATGTGTTAATAAGAATATCCTCAGCAGAATGGAGTTCATTCATCAGTTCAGTCATGGTGAGCGTTATTTTATTCATGTTATAGTTCACCTTGAACTGATTAAATTGTTCTGGAAAGGTTTCCAGAAGCATGTCGATTTGAGTATCTATCTTTGCTCTTTGCACATCAGCCTCATTCAATAGATCTGTGATATGAAGTACATGGTCTTGAAATCTCGTTCCTTTCTTCATCTCAGTAGACATGATGGAACTCATGACAACTTGTCTTACTTGGTGAGTGCCTTTTGCAAATATTAACTCAAGACTGTTCATGATCTATGCAGTAGTGACCATATCTTGTTGTTTAGATTGCAAGACATTAGAGATAGAGGCCATTTCATTGGCTTTTTGCCGTTTCTGATCATATGCTCTTTTTTCTCTACTTGAAGTACCTTCTCCCGGTGCCTGAGGATAGGGTGTGGTTAGGACATACTTGTAATCTTCAGACGTTAGAACAATAAAAAGATATCTTTTCCAATCCACATAAGTTTGACCAGTAAGCTTATTTTGGTTGAGAATGACGGACAATGGATTTAAGGGAGATATTTTCATACACTTAAATAAAATGCATAAAATTTGAATGAATAAACGTTCGCAATAAAATATATGCAAGAAAACCATAAAAGACATATATTACATTATTGCAATGATAATCTAGTCTCTATGAAGGAATCAACCTTGGAGAAGATAATTTTCAATAACTAGATCTGATTATCTCATATTAATTATCTTTAAGGCCTACCTTGAAATTAACTATCATTATCTTTTTAGGTCATAATATAGTTAACATAGCTTCTTGGGAAGGTTAATAGCAAGTTTATGTTGAGTGTCATAACCATTGTTTCAATATAATACTCCTACTAAATGAGATTACCTTGGGGTATACCAACTTAGTAAGTGTATTAATATTTTATCATAAGCAGTTCCAATCAATAATAATCTATTGTATACCTATCCTTGGGGAGTTCATGTACAAATATATTATTATGGACTAACAATGGAACCTATGGGTAAATTATCTTGAATGTATCCTCTTTGATGATGACAAACATTGATTTATGAGATAAAAGAAAATATGTAGCAAGAATATGAAAATATGAAATTTGACAAGTTTACCTTAATCCTTTCTATATTTTAAGGGGAAGAATTTTGTTTAGACACACATTTTTTTAATTTTTTCATGATATGCTTACGATGCTTGACTGAGTTAAAACGGGGGAGCAAGTCCTTTTACTTTCTCAAGCATATTTTGAGATTGAGCTTAAAATATAGAAAGGATTAAGGTAAACTTGTCAAATTTCATATTTTCATATTCTTGCTACATATTTTCTTTTATCTCATAAATCAATGTTTGTCATCATCAAAGAGGGAGAGGTTGTTGAGAAATTACGGTTTCAATCCTATTCATTCTTATTTTGAAGATAACAAACATTTGATTTAGTACTAATGATTTAACTTGAGTGTGTAGTGAAATGGTTTTAAAGTTCTAGCTCAAGTTAATCAATGAATCAAGCTTGAAGATGGATGCATATAGACCTATTAGAATCAAGCTTGAAGATAAACAATCAAGATATAAGACCGTGTCTATACAGGGTATATTTTATACTTAATCTTGTATTTGATTTAGTTCATTGTACATAGACTCTCTTTGCATTGGCTCATACTTTTAAAAGAATTTTTAAGTACTTTTAAAAGAATTTTCAAACTAGCTTTAGGTTAAAATGGTTATTTTATTTTAGAAGTTTGAAAATAAATATCATTTTCAATCTAGCCAAAATATCCTCAAAAAGTTCCTTTTTAGTATTAAAAATATTTAGAAAAAGAAAATTTTAAAAATGACCAAAGTTTGGATCAAAGAAACCATTTACTGGTTTCTGACCCATTTTGGTCAGCGACCAAAGTTTGGATCAGAGAAACCATTTACTGGTTTCTGACCCATTTTGGTCGACCAAGCAGCGACCAAAATGACCATTGGAGCTAAACTAGAGTGTCAGATTCCAACGGCTAGTTTTTTGGTCGACCAAAATTATTTCTGGTCGACCAAAATTTTGATAGCATTTTTCTAACGGTCGAAAACGGTTAGCTTTTTAAGATGCCTTTAAATAGAGCCAAGTTTGACAACTTAGAACAAGAAAATATGAACCTACATTGATACCCAATCAGTTTCTAAGTACAAAAGCTCTCTTTTACTCAACTTTAACTTTCAAATTATTATTGAGCCAATATTAGAGCATTTATTATACATTGTTCTCAAATCTCCTAAGCCAAAATTGTATTCATTATTTTGTGAGGAGAGTTTATGAGTGTGTTCACTCTTGTATTGAAAAACCATTGAGTGTGAGGTGAGGTTAGCACCGGAGTCATAAACAATCCGTGTATGGGTAAGGTTGCCACCAGAGTCAAAACAACCCGATTTAGGTTAGGTTGCCACCGGAGTCTAAACAACCCGAGTGTAGGTGAGGTTGTCACCGGAGTCTAAACAACCCGTGAGTTGGTGAGATTGGCACTATTGTCTAAACAATCTGTGTAGGTGAGGATTGGCATTGAAGTCAAAATAATCCAAGATTAGTCGTGATAGAGCTGGAGTTAAGACTATTGTAAAGGCGTGAGTGTTCCTAAGGAGAAATCACTCGCTGTGTAAAAAGGTTGGTCATGCCCATAATCTTTATCTGAATAGTGAAAGCTCAAAGCAAGTTGCCGAGGGCCGGGGACGTAGGCAAACCGTCGTGTTTGTCGAACATTGTAAAAACTGAGTTTGTATTTTCTCTATCCCTACACTCTTTACTTTATTACAAACTATTTGATTGAGTGTTTGATATATAATGTGATTAATTTACTTTGTATTATTGTTATATGTTTAGTATTATTGTTTATTTAGCTTAAAAGTTTCAAAATGGTGGTCTATGGTTTTACATAGTTGAAAAGTTTCTTAAAAAGTTTTAAAATCCAATTCATCCCTCCTCTTGGGTTGACAATCTTGGGCTAACAATTTATTGTGCTTTCTACATTTTACCCACTTCAGTACCAGTTGTTGCCTGAACCTTACTGAATTTATTCCTGTTTTCCCCTGCCGTATTTACTCTATTTTCATCCCTAATTTTGCTCTTTATATAACCTCTGCCTCTCTGAAGTTAGTTGGAAGGCCTCTATTCTGGGACTATTTCAGGTTCTATGAATATGAATTGTCCTCTGTTATGTTGTTTATTTTTTTTTTCCACTTGGTCCCAGTTATAGACTTCTTTTATTCTTTCATTAATTGATATTTATTCTATGTTCTGTTTGTATGTTGTTAAAGCATTTATTTCTTTGTTATTGTATTAAATGTTATGTGCTCTTGGTTGTTTTATTAAATTCTGTTATTGACTGCGAATCTAGTTAGATTCTGTGATATTAGTTGTTAACATACACTGTTGAAATGCTTATCTCTTTATTGCCATCATTTGTCTATTTGTTCTTTTGTTGGGTCCTTTTGTCCGGCCTTCTTTTTTACATTATCAAATCCAGCCTTTTTAATTAGCCTCCTTTTGCTCCTTTCTCCCCCATTCCTTTTATTGAGTTTTGTTTTGGTCTTTTTCGATTCCATTATCTAATTTTGCATATATTTAGCGATGATGATGGTATTCAGTTTCTTTTCCCTTTTTATCACGTGGAGTAATATGTTGGCTGCTCAAAAATTACTGTGAATAGTGGCTTTTACTGTTCTCTGATAAATTTCCCAGCTTCCAGAATTGCTGTAGTTTTTTAAAGTATATTTTCTATATTTGTAACTTTATATATATTTATTTGTATGTACTAGAGTCAGAAAAGGTCCTTCTTTTTTCCTTTAAAACTAAAGCTGACGAGAGATTCACCATAGAAAGAATAGTAACATCCCTTTTGGATGCGTTATTATGGTCTTGCCTTTGGATGCTTGATCTGTTGTTGTTGTCTGGGCATGGCTATTTGGTCCTTTTACTTGGTTATTTGTGAATTTCCGTATTTGTCCTTGAGTTTTTCCCCTGTTATTGGTATGTGGTTGTGGCTGCTTGATGTTTTTGTCCACCATTTGGTAACTCACCCAAGTTGCTCTCTTATGTGTTCTTCGGTTCGCTGAGATGGCTTAGGCTTTTGGTCATTTTGTGGGTTCTTGGTTTATCTGTTTAGGCGGCTTTCAGCTTTCTCTGTCCTTTGTGCTTCTTCATGCTTTTTTTGTTCTGTCTCTCTCCTCTTTCTACTGTGTGTTGTTCTTCTCCTTTGTTTTATGAGTATATTTTCTATACTTATAACTCTATGTATATTTATTTATATGCACTAAAGTTAAGAAAGATCCTTCCTTCCTTTTTTTCTTCCATCCCTCTCTCCATTTTTTAATTTTTGTCTTCCTTATTCTCAGTCATTAGCGTTCTGTTTTCGGATTATTGTACCGAATGTACTTCTTTGGTGGGGTAAGCATGTCTATCTGGCCCTTTTACATTCGTTGCCTTTGATTTCACTGAGGTAGCCTTTCCTCTGAGTTTTCCTTGAGTAATTCAATTTGGATTGTGATTATTTAATTCTTTATTCTAATTCCCCTTCCGAAAATTGTTTTACCTTTTCGTTCAAGTTTTCTTTCTTCAAACTATTTTTGCATCTTTTTATCAGTTCTTACTTTTTCCCAGCTCTGTTTAGTTGGTGATTTCTGTGCAGTTTACTACTATTTACTTAGTAGTTTTTGAGCAGCCCCATGTTATAGTCCTACGATTTAAATTCTGTCACTTGAGTAATATAATATATATATATGGTATACTCTCTTGTATATAGATGATGTTTCATTTGTTTATCTAATTGCCAGAAATATTTTTCCCCATATGAAAGAAACAATTTCTGAGGTAGTTGGATAAATACTTGTAAATATATTATCTTATAAGTTTGCCATATATTGATGACACTTTATATATCTGAGCCAAATTTAATGTATACTTCTATATTTAATTAGATATGTTTATGTCCACATATTGTATAATTATAATAAATGTGAAGAGTCAGTGATATGTCATTGGTGAAGAACTCTTGCTGTTCTAAGAGAAGCATGAGAGTTTTATCGTGGAGTTAAATGGAGAAAGAGAAAAAACAGACTATAATCGATTTTATTGTAAATTTATTCAAGAATTTTATTCTTATTATGTATTCAATTTCACTGTATTTATACTTTAATGCTTTGTATATTTAAATTCAAGGACTACAATTTTTTTTGTAGTCACAATTTTGTACCCAGGATCTGATTTTAGATTCATAGTGATAATCATTTCAATCAAAATTGTGATTCATTTCGATTAATAACATTTCGAACACCAAACTTGAAATATGGTAATAAGAAGTGAATTTTTTTATCGATTGTTACTAAGTTCATTGTAAATAGATTCAAATATGAAAGTAGCATCCCTTGTGCAAAGTCTAAAATCGGATTGTTAACATAAACCTTAGGAAAAGAGAGAAAAGATAGAATATATGGTAGGCAAATTAATTTTACATAAAAGCATTTACCGAATTCGACAAAAAGTTGATTTACCAATAGATTAATCAGAAAAAGCACGAACAGATTTGGTAATATTCTCATTGCAAATATTATAACTGTAGAAAATTACCGTATAAACTTACAAGAGTGAGGGAATAGTTCAATTTAAGACAAGAAAGGAAAAACAAAACCTCATCCCACCTCGATATGAGTGATGTAGTTATAAAAAAATATATAGAAATTAAAACATATATAAGATACATAATTAAAATATAAAGTTATTAGCCTGCGAAAAAGAAATAAGGCCATAATTAGTAACCGAAAAAAAGGAAGAATATATCTATTTACTTATTTAAGAAAAAAAAAAAAGAAAACATGAGTGACAATTAACAACAGAAGATGGAGAGGGAAGAAAAAAAGGGCATTTACTTAATCAATAAAAGAACATGAAGAAACAAAATGCATGTAAGAAGTATATAATTCAACCGATATACTAAATTAATTATATAATTGAATAATATAATCAGTCAAATAATATGTATAAAGCATATAACTAAAAAAAAATAAAACTTATATTATGTACTGATAAATAATTACAATTAATATATATAAAATAAATAAAAAAGAAAAAAAGACAAATAAGAGAGAACAATCCTTGAAATTGAGCGAGAAGAATTACTTAGCCAACAACAACAAACAGGGTTCTGATGCATATGGGTCTGACCAAATTTATCGAACAAATTAGTGTGACCAAAAAAGAGAAAGAAGTCCCATTTTCCCAAATAAAGATATCAGCTTTAATACCCAGACAAATAAATTCGTCAAAAGAGGAAAAAAAATTAGCAGAAAAGAAAAAAAAAATCCTAAAGCTATACAGTAGGTCTAGCGACGAGCAGTACGACGACCTGACGACAGGTTGTGCGAGCTCGATGATGCTGAGCAGCGAAGAACACAGGAGGAAGCGGGACTAGTCATGCAAGGAAGGGTCGAGGATGAGAGTGGGTTGTCGTGGGGTTGGGGGAAAATAGTCTAGCTCTATTCGTAGCATAAGTAATCCCACCTTTTTAGTTGGGACAAATAATCAAACAATACATGAGATTATTTTTGATCAATGAATTACTTATCCGGTCCTCAAACATGGAATTGGGGATTATTTATCCCAATCCCATATGCCAAACGGGCGTTAAGGACTTGGTGGTTGGCTCTATTTTTCATTCTTTGACTTTGTTCTATTTTTTTTCGGTGTAGCCGTCTAACATTTGTTTCCTAGTTTAATGAAAGTTTCAATTATTATTATATATATATTTAGCCTGAAGAAAGAAAAAGTGTAAAATATCTGAAAACTTCTTTAATCAGTATTCTATTTTTAAAATTTTAAGAAAATTTCAAATTTAACTCTTATTTCGTCGTAATATGATTGGGTCCTATTATTATTTTTCCATGCTATGATTAGTCATAATATAAATATATATTATATAATATTATATTTAATCTAATATTAATGATAGCTTATATTAAATTTAGTTCATCAGTAGTACTACATTTATTTCATCAAAATAAATTGATTATTATTGTTATCTTAATACTTCTATTTTTTGAATGTAGAGATAAATACATTTATTAATGTGGTAATACATTGAACATAACTATAAATGAAGCTTAATATATCCTTTAACTTTAAACAAATAAGTACAACTTCTTATTCTAATTTATTATTATTAATGTCAATTGCTACTATTTATACTTCATAAACAAATTGTCAGCATTTTCAATTTTAAGACAGGTATGATTATAAGATTCTATTGCTTTTGTTTTTTTATCCTTAATAATATCTAGACTATATGTTGATATTGTAATCTATTTTTTATATAGGTAAATATGTCATATATCTCATATTTCTTTATTGCTTTTTCCTTCTCAGGTATAGAAAGTAAAAGCATATATGTCATGGTTGACAGGATTTATCCATCGTATATAAGTTTTAAGGATATCATGACATAACTACCTAAGCCTAAGTATGGATCTAAAAGATTAAATAAAAATATATAGACAAGTAAATCCCTTCTGAATTCTAAAGAATTTCTTTACTTTAATTAAGCTAAGTAAGGAGATTCATAATTCGAAGAGAAGTAGACTACTCAAGAATTTTCTATTTTATTTATTTTATACAATACTTACTAATTGAATAAAGAAAATAATTTAGAAAATCTACTAAAAAAATAAAAAGAAGGGAAGAATGAA
>JXTC01000250.1:414112-428151 GCA_002914845.1 Trema orientale
ACTCAAAATTGCCGCCGTAGGGTAGGTCAATTTTGAAATACATTCTAAAATCCTATCTCTTGGAAATTAAGCCTTGTTATTAATTTAAATGGACATCTTCCATAGGGAGGACGAAATCTAAGCGTCTCTAGGTGCCAATTAAATCTCACGGTGCTTAATTAATAATGGAGACCGTGGGATATATTGTCATATACCCCTCTCCCACTCATTATTTCAAAATCGTATGTGTTTTTATCAATAAACATCTAGTGTTTTATTTAACCTAGTTATTATATCTAATATAATTTTCTAGGTTAATTTATTAGTCCAATCTAATTGATCTTAAATAAATTACTAGATTTTCTAAAAATCTAAATTTGTTATTATAGGAATAATTTGGCTAATCTAATTAATCTAATTAATAAGGATATCTTAAATTAAATAAGTGTGATATTACCAAAATTTAACTATTAAATTTAAATCACATTATTCAATTTTTTTTATTCCTATTTAATTATTTAATCTAATTAAATTAGTCATATTCTAACTAAACTAATTTAACATGAATATAACATGTATGCATGACATTCATAAATAACTATGAGTGGGTATAATGAATGGCATGTTATTATGCATGGTTATGTTATACATATCACATATAATATAACAATAAAATAAAATAAAATAATATTTGGCTGGGTCCCTTAGGAAATTACAACCCAATAAAATATTAAAATTACAAAGAGTCAAAGGCACGCAGGTCCGAAAGCTATCTGCTGGTCTTCTTAGGCCTCCTTTCTTCTTTTGGTATTATTACAAATCAGATTTGTAAATAATAGTATTCCTGTAAATAGTTTTCATAAAACTAGCCTATCCCATATAATATCTAAATAATTATTTTGGGCTTGGGCCTGGGCCTGGGCCCTTTTCTTTTTTTTTTTTAAAAAAAAAAACTATATATATATATATATAAGTTTAAAACGTTTACTTTACCTTTTTTTTTAATTAAACGTAAACATAAAAAAAAACGTTAACTTAAAATAGGAAACGTTAGTTTCCTTTTTTTATTTAATAATAATAATTATATATATATTGTATTAGAAAAATAATTTTTTTTTGAGTTCTTTGGGGCGTTGGGTCGGCTTCAAGTGAAACATCTCCATCATCTTCTTTGTACATTATAAGGAAAAAAAAAAAAAAATTACAACAAAGCCTATACCCAAAATTAGGGTTTACATATTTTGATCTAATCAAAATAAATTGCAAAAAATTAAAACCTAAGGAACCATATAATTAACGACCAAATATTAACCACACATCCATCATATGATAACTCATCCATTCATCATTAAATACATATAAAAAATAATGCAATACTCACTCATGCATACAAATAATTAATACTATATACTCATATAACCGCTCTGATACCAATTGTTGGAATTAAAAATGATTTTTGCAGCGGAAGATTGGCCCAGAAACAATCAAAAATTTTCTTAAAACAATTGACTATATGAGTGCATAGTATTAATTCATAGTAAATAGGAACATACAAAGAGAATAGATCTAATACCTCTTGTAGCCTATCAGCGGATCCTAACTTTATTGTCTTCTAAACCACGATCTTCTAATCCAAGCCTCAAGCACAACTGGATGAACGTGTGGGCGTTGCATATAATTTCTTAAAACACACACTTTAGGCACTTGCAATTTTCTCAACACATGAGATTGCAAGAGTTTGCTCTACAGAGAATAGGAAGACACTCTTCTTTTTCTCTCTAGTTTATGGAGGCTCTGTAGAAAATAATGCGTAGTGTCTCTTTTCTGCTAGGGTTCCTTTATGTGTGTATATATATATATTATATAATTATTTATTAAACTATTTAATAAATTAATTATTTAATATAATATATATATATGTTTTCAAAAAAAATGTTAACTTAAAATAGGAAACGTTAGTTTCCTTTTTTATTTAATAATATGATTATGTATATATATTTAAATTAATTAATATAAATAAATAATTAATATATATATCTATATAAACTAATAGATAAATATTTCACTTTCAGTCAGTTTCCCAATTTCTATTTATCTAATTATCTCATAATTAGATTTTTTAAATTCAAAATTTAAACAAATTGGGAAACTTATCCATCCATAAATTTAAAATTTATTAATTCAAAATTAATTAATTAATTAATTAATTAATTAATTAATTATTATTAATTACATATAGATAAACTATTTATCTAGACAAAGTGTGTAGTAACAGAAATAATGTAATATCCAACACACTATTTGTAAGAGGTAGAATTGGGGACCTAAGGACCTGTAATTCAAGCTCCAATAAATTATGACAATTAATTAAATTTTTTAATTAATTTGTCTAATTTATTAATTCTAGTATTACTCCACTAAAAATCTGGAATTGCACTCTTGAAATTACAGAATCAATTTACTCAGAAATCAACGAGTAGTCCATCGATTTAATCATTACATGTAGTTCAATCCTCCATAGACAATTCATAATTGGAACTAGGTCATGTTCCGTTTACCTCTCCAATTACATCTTTATCCTTGTGTACCATTGATTCTCTAATGAACAATTAATTTATAAATCTATTATAAATTGAGTACTCAAACTGTTCAAGTCCTGAATCAATATACAAGGGAATCATCTTTCTAGCTTCCCGATAGAAGGAATGGATTCCATATCTGTAAGTTACATTCCCAGCTACTCATCTCATCATGGTCCCAATATACAAGTATTTTGATATATTTAAAAAACAAATTTTTAACAAGTATGTCAAAGAACATAACGTTATAAATAGGAGTCTATAACTACTCAGGATTAAGATTGATTTACATATGATCATCTATTGATATTATTTGAACTCTCAACAATTAACGGAATTTATGTGAGATTCAAATCATGTCTGGTCCAGTCCTATATAATCGAATTATATAAAGTACCTCCATTGTGATGTCAACACATCAATAGTCCGGATAAGACTATTACATTCTCAATGTTAATAGACCGTACTAATAATATTTAATTAAAGATCCCAAACTTAAATTAATTATTATAGACTATATTTAGTTTATTATCCATAAATTTAATCCTCGTGTATAAAACATTTATATACTAAATTTGTGGTTACATAAATAAACTAGGGATTTTTTCATATTTAAAGACATACCAATTATGTACAAATTCAAATAGAAAAATGTCATTCTATTAATTCAGCAAATATCCAAAATATACATGCTTTTAGGGCTTAAACCCTAACAGAAAGACCTTCAAAGTGAAAAATAAAAAAATAATAAAAATTGATGGACCTTTCATTAGTGGGAATATATTATCTATTAGGATTACCAATTTAAATTTTAGGTTCATTTATAAAAAATAAAAGTTCTAAGTTTGTTTAAAGAAGAGAAAATATTTGCAACGTTTCAAATTTTGATATATACATATCTGTGTGACTGTGTGCATGCATGTGTCGGTGTATGCGAGAAGGGAAAAATTATTGATAAGTAATTTCAATAATTTTATGTACTTAATTTGCAAAATATAAATTCGTGGTTTTACATCACACATATAACATATTCGAAAGGAATCTCTTACGGGTTTTATACGAATTCTTTTTGCAATATTATACATTCGCAAATCGCAAATGGAAACTATATATGCACTAATCCAGTAGAAATATATATATATTTTTTCTCTATGTATATATATTAATTTAGCCAATGAAAATTTATCATGCACATTTTTTTATAGTAAAAAATAAGAGACAGAAATAGCATTAATAATGCTATATATAAGCGAATGCCCGTATCCTAGTCGCTCAATTCCTTTCATGCTTCAAAATAGTAAGGACCATATCAGAGGAAAAAAAAAAAGAAAAAGAAAACGAAAAAGAAAAAAAAATATATATATATAATAATAATAATAATTAAAAACATTTATAGCAACTAACTTTTTTTTTTTTTAAAAAAAGAAGGAATATATAATAGACAATAACAAGGGTAAGAAAAGGAATTCATTGAATTACATATCTCAAGTCCAATACGACAACTACAAATAAATATGTTGTGATATTTTTATTTATGGAATGTAAATAATATTTCAGAGTGCTATCAATATATTTTCAAACACGTGTTTTTCCTTTTTTTTTTTTCTTTCCCCTTCTACTGCTTTATCGTATGTATTACAGTTGCATATCTTAGAGCAGAAATAAATAAATTTCTTTGAATATATAATATTATGGAGAATATTGGACATATCATATTTTCCCACGTTGCAGATGGATCATAGAAATCATGTGTCCAATAACAAAATAAAAACAAAAGGTAAATAAAATCCTTTTTTTCCTTCTTTTATTTCGGAGATTTTTTTTTTCTTTTTTTGGAGATAAAGTGGATTACACTTAATCTTCATTCTTCACTGTACACAATAAGAACTAAATAAAGGCAGTAAGATGCACTTTTGTTTTCAAATATATAGGGTCATAATCTAGTAAAAAAAAATTAACTTGTCTATAAGTATTTTTTTTAGCCGCTGAATCATTATCTAAGGGTTATCATAATTTGAGTAGTTAGAAAAAAATAATTAAAATAAATACACATTATTTAATATTTTTCTCTCTCTACTTTTTAGAGTGAAAAAATCATAAATTTTAATTAGACAAAACAATACCAGTGAATAAAATTACCTACCAACCATATTGCTGCCTATATATATATTTATATATATATATATATTTATATTAATATCCACGTTCTATTTTTTCCAAAAATAAAATAGTTATTAATTATTCTTTTCAAGTGAATTATATATATATATACAGGGCACCAATCCAGTAGGTATTTTTTTTTTAACCTATGCATAGGTATCAATTTGGCCAATGAAAATTTACCGTGCATATTTTTTTATTGTAAAAAATAAGAGATAGAAAGAGCAATAATGATGCATGTCTTTTCATGCACTTCATTATAGTCATTGGATCACCATTAGATGATGATCCAACGGCTAAAAAAAAAATAGCTATTGGATTGGCAACCTATATACATATATACATATACAGATTCACAAAGATGTTGACAGAAAAGAGGAGAAAAGAGAAAAGGAAATAATGAAAATGGAAAAAGATAGGAAATTAAGGGATGGGTTAATCATATATAAACAAATCTCTATAAGGCCATTATGGTAAATGATCAAATATCGGGATCCCATGGGGGTGCATGTGGCTCATGGCTGATAAACGTCTCCTTCAGAATCACGGTTCACGGCATTTTACCTGTTGAAACGACCATGGCCAGGGCTACCGACTTTAAGTTGGTCAGCCCAACAACTTGTCAACTTGATACCGTGGTCCCCCCGCAGGGGATTAGCCCACATAATTTTCAAGTTCTTCGATTCGCACTTCTTTTTGTTTTTCTTTATTTACTTGTGTTTTTGTGTTCCTTCTATTTTGGTCAAGTACAGTAGTTGCAATCACAATCCTACTAAGCATAAAAGTAAAATAAAATAAGTTACAAACATAAATACTAAAGAAAGAATAAATAAATCATGTTGCTTTTCTTTTTCATAATTTAGTATTGATTACCCAAAAAGAAGCAGAAGCAATGGAATACAATTTTTGTAAAATAGTTAAGCGGAAGAATTTTTGGTTATATAGATCTTGATAATCCAATAAAATTCTATTAATTATGACACTTTATTGCTGCGGAAGATTTTGCAAGTTTATATTATACTTGTTTCATTTTTTTTTTTTTTGGTCCTTAGACTTTCTGTTAATTTTAAGTTTATATTATTAGCTTAGCCTATTAGGAATATTAGCGAGCTAGCTAGCTAAGTAGAAAGTTAAAATTAGTTCCAAAAGGAATATTTAATCATATATATATGTATATATGAAGGTTACAAAGATAAATATCCCATATTTTTCTCTCTTTTTTAGTACTTTTTATCACTTGACACTATATGAACTCCAATATAAATATCTCACATTTTAAATAATACTACAAAGCATAATAGAGTCCACATATTTAATAATGAGACATAAAAGTGGAAAAAAGAATGAATTTACTCCTCATCCATATGGTTATATACATATTATTGATAGAAGTTATAAAATATATTACTTCGCATGCATTAGGTTTCTTTTCCTGTTTTCCATTTGACGAAACAATACATGGAGCCTATAATGTATATAAACAGATATACTTAATCCATCTATCATACAATATAAAAATTCTTTTAATTACATGGGAAAATTGTTTGTCACGTAATTGATTAGAGATCGTTGATAGAATTTATTTGCATATGGGAGTTTCCAATTCAATGGTTGACTGCTTGACTCATTTTCTTGCATGAAGGAGATCAGGATGATTTATAGTTGTTATATAGTGGAAGTTCCTTTAATTTGTAATAAGTGGAGGTCATTAGTTAAATCTTATTTTTAAAAATATATATATGTATGTGTTGGTTCCTTGTATAGTAATTAAGAAATCTGTCAATTGTGCTTAAGATTTCACAAATTATAAAAATATCAATATTTTTATTTAGAGAAATGGCCAAATTTTTGGAAAACGTTTACTAAAATTGTTTCTCACTGGAGAATGGTCGAAAATCTTCGTGAGGGACTTGGGTCGTCGTCCTTTGTTGGCAACGTGGCTTAGGTTAGCCGAAAATGGTCCGCATTGTGGCAGATCTAGGCAATGGTGGAGTTGTCTTCGCAGGGTCTTTTTGGCGCCCACACGGCGTATTAGACAGTGCCACCACTGGTGGTGGCTTCGTTTGACAATAGGGAGGAGATTGGTTAAGGTGAGGTGGCGTGGGTCAGCTCCAAGCCGCATCGGGGTTGGGCAGCAAAAAGGGAGACGAAAATGATGAGGGGGGAGGGGGTTTAGTGTCGTGTGTGAGGCTTCTGGGAAACTGAGGGATATCAATTAAATCTAGGGATGTCAACGTGGCAAGGCGGGACCGATTTTATGTTTATCATCTCTATTTCTGTTATTATTTCGCATCATTTACTATTTAATTTGGTGCGGGACAATTTCGGAGAATCTTCATCGGGAATCAATTTTACCATTAGTATATCGGGGTCCTGTTTGGAATCGTCATCTTGAATTAATTAAAAAATCCTATGTTAGTCCAAATCTTTTAAAAGTCTAAATACATCGAATAAAAATCAAAATTAAAGTTAATTTCATTAAAAATTCTAATTTTAGACCTAAATAAGTAAAAAAAAAATACACATTCAAATAAAACATTAACATGCTTTTTTTATGGAAAAAAAACTTTAAAATGTTAGAATTGTCAGATGTAAAATATTTAATATCAAAATCATATAGTATATTATTCATTCATAACACTAACATAATCTCAAATAACTCAAAAAATATTAGTATATGACTATATATTATTAGATTTTTTTAAAAACAATTCTAATTGAATCATTATTATATAAAATAATAGAAATTAACTTATATATAATCAGGGCAGGGTCAGTACAGGACACTCAATCCCAAGCCCGCCCCACCCTGCTAAATATTAAACAGGAAATTCCGGTCCTATGTCCCGCACCATTTACAACAATGAAAGTCCACCTCATTTGGTAAAATTGACATTCCTAATTAAATCCCTTCATTTTCTTTTTCTTTTTAAATAAGATTAGCCAAAATTACTAACTTACAATTTAAAAAATAGGTTTTTACATTCATAGGTATAGCTTTTATATTACATATGTTTTTACCATTTTTAATTTCTTATAAACTAACACTAAATATTGTTTTCATTACTGTATATTCTAAAATCGCACAGTAAAAAAAGTATATATAAATATAGGAGTGAGACTTAAATAGTAATTTTGTAAAATCAATACCTATAGATATAAATAAAATTATTATCTATAGGCATAATTATTCCTTTTTTGTTTCCCATTCTTTAATATATTCGTTTTGGGAAAGAACCATCTTTCCCTTTTTTTTTGTTTTACTTATGATATTATATGTAATTATATTTCTTAGTTTTATATAAAAAAATTCCTTCCTATGTTAATTTTTTTTTCCAATCAAGTGTTAATTTATTTTAAAATTCAAACTGATTTCAAGGCGTTATTTTTTTTTAAAAAAAAAATCAAAACTAGTAATAGAAATTTTATCAAAGCAATTTTTATTTTTATTATTTAAATTAGTAACAGAAGTTAATTTTCTTATAATATGCATTTGACAAATTTGGGCTCATAATTTAAATAGTTAAATAAATAAACAAAATTCAATTTTCAGAAGAAAAAAAATCCGAAAATAAACAAATCCAAAACAAAAGAAAGCAAAACAGGACATGTAGTGTCATACGTTTTGTCTCAGGAAAAAAAATTAGATAATATGTAAGATTATTGATAAGAATTTTTTTTTTTTTTTGGGTAAGCTACTAACGTGTTCCTTAAAAAACAAATACCAGCGTTAAAAGAAATGACAATTAACTTTAACGGTGTTAAACTAGGTAATTAGATTGAGGAATAAATTAAATTATTATTTTTTTAAAAAATTAACAGTAATGACAATTAACTTTAACTGTGTTAAACTAGATAATCAGATTGAGGAATGAATTAAATTATATATAAAAGAAAATATTAATCCTAGTCACTCAATTCTTTTAATGCTTCAAAATAAATGGAGTGAAAAGTATAATAATAATTAGCATCGAAAGGGATAAGTAATTGGTTCATCGTCATCATGGTCAAGTTTCCCAAAAATTATTTTAGGAATTTCCCAAAACCCAACTGGGTAACTTGACTATGAACCAATAGTTACTACCAATTTCTACACGTTCTTTTCTTCCATTATGTAAATATATAGATCTGACCAGTGGGCATAGCAAGTACTACAGAATACTAAGAGTTTTTTTGGTTCGATTAACCATGGACGAGATTTCATTAGCCATGGACGAGTACGTGACCAGAACTCATCACGAATTAACTCGTCCTTCTCTTTACATCAAGCTGTACTTGGTCGCTCTTCCACTTAGTCTTGTCTATGCGGTGTTCATTATGGGTGTTCCTCTCGTTAAGATTCCTGTTCTTGCATGCATTGGTAGCGTCGTCTTCCTTGTATCTTATAATCCAATTTTCCTCATGGTTGTACATATGGCGAAAAACTATGTACTTTTTAGATATTATTTGAATATGTTACGTGATTATTATTATTATTACTTTGATATGTTATATTTTTACGATCCCTTTATGAGACCACCGATTTCCAGAGATGGTAAAGTCATCATTAGAAGAGATCAAATACAAGATGAATGCGCGATTTGTCTCGAAGGATATGATCACGAGAAGTCTTTTGAAATTGTAATGTTGCCTTGCAATCATATATTTCACCTATTTTGCATTGATGATTGGACTGGATTCAGACATACATGTCCTATTTGCCGTGGGATTATAGATCGACTCAATATTGTTTATTCTAATATCGTTGAAGAATCGTGAAACTCTTGCTATAGTTGCTAAATATGTCTGAAGTTTGAGAAGTCTATGTTATTAAAACTTATTTGAGAGGAAGTACATTTTTGTAAGGGATACTAAAAAAAGATCATTCTATATATATATATATATATATATATATATATATATATATATATATATATTTCTTTAGAGTGTAAATCGCAAAAAAAAAAACACTAAAATTTGAATGTTCTGCAATTTTAACACTCAAGTTTAAAATCTGCAAAATAATACTTTGAGATTAGAAATTTCTGAAAATTCATATATTACTTTTTGAATAACTTTAATAAAGAAAAGATAATAATATATATCCTCAAAATTAAGGAGAATAATGAGATTCAATCTAATTTTAATAGAATATATTATTGTCTTTTTATTAATATCATGTGTTTAGCTGTGAGGTTTCAATTTATTTCACAGACATAAGCCTTCAAAGAGAAGTAATATTAATTAAATATGAACTCTAAGAAAATTTGCTTAATAAGATATGGATGGCTCAATATGGCCGAGTATTATGCTTTATATTTTCTTTTTCTCCTCTTACCATCCTTCCTTCTAGATATCTGCTCATGGATTCAAGCAAAAAAAAAAAAATATCTACTCATGGAAATATATTATTGGCTTTGTTGGGTAATTAATTAAAGGTATAAATTCATTGTTCTCCACCTATATAGCTAGGATAGTGATCACTTACTATCTGATGTTTTTTTAACAACGATCAACATTATTAATTCAAAAGGAAAAAAAAACGATAAAGAATTCTTAGACATATTATAATCAGAAGAAATAAAAGAACGATCAATAATACTTGGACATATTATTATTATATATACTAAAGCTAAGGAGAAATTTACTATCATCCCTTTTGGATGCATTATTACGGTCTTGCCCTTGGATACTTGATCTGTGGTTATTGTCTGGGCATGGCTGTTTGGTCTTTTTACGTGATTGTTTATGAGTTTCCGTCTTTGTTCTTCACTTTTTTCCCTATTGTTCGTTTGTGGTTGCGGCCGTTTGGTCTTTTTGTCCGTCTTTTAGAGATTTTTTGATGCTGCTCTCTTAGTTGCTCTTCGGTTGGCTGAGATGGCTTGGGCTTTTGGTCATTCTGTGGGTTCGTGGTTTCTCCGTCTAGGGGGCTTTCACCCTTCCCTACCATTTGTGCTTCTCGATGCTTCTTCTGCTCTATCTCTCTTATCTCTCTACTATGGGCCATTCTTGCTTCGGTCCTTCTAGATTACTCTTCTCTTCCTCTCTCGATTTGAGTTGCCTTTTTTGATGGTTTGTTTCTTCTCCTCTGCTCTTACTGCGATGGTTGTAGGTGTTCTTTAATTTTTGTTGCCTCTCAGTTTCTTTTTTGTGGTTCTTTTTTCCCTGCTTCTCGATACTTCTTCCTCTCTCCTTCTTCTCTTTCGGTGTGTGCAGTATCTGTTTTTGTTCTTCGAGATTATTCTTTTCCCTCTTTCTCCACTTGATTAACCTATTTTGAGGATTTGTTTCTTTTCCTATGTTCTTAGTCCGATGGTTGTTCTTTGGCTTTGTTGTTTGTTGGTGTTTTTGTTTTGTTTTTTTATGCTTAATGTTCTCTTTTTTGGTGTTTTGTTCATTGATTTGGAACGAATTCGCGGGATCTGAGTTTCGCCGAGTATTATACAGTGGCCTTCTCTTTGTTTGGTACGTTTTTGGCTCTGGAATTTTCTTTCTTGATCATATTTTTTTTTGGTGAGTGTTGCTCTCTTTTTGGTTATTCTTTGTCTTAACTTTACATTGGTTGATACATGAGGTCAGTTCTATTTCTTCGGATTGTTTTTGTCATGGAAATTAATTAAATATTGGTTATCTCATTCTTGGAATAATTTGTCATGTGGTGTTGTTTTTGTTTGATCTTTGTTCATGGGGTTTGTTCTTCCTAGTTCCCTGGTTGGCACTGTAGAGTGAACAGTGATCTTGCATCTCTCTGGGTTTTTTTCCCCTGTCTTCGAAAGATTTTTTTTACTGGTATACTTTGATGGTTTTGCCCTTATAGTCGCATGAGAAATGGTTGTTTGGGGAGGATATTTTGGTAATTTTACGTAGGTTAGGTCGTAGGTATGCCCTTTTGTGTGTTGTACATATCTTATTACGTTTTTGCCCTTAAAATTGTTTTTCTGGTTCACGTGTGGGCATGGGATATTTGGCCTTTTTAGTTAGCTATTTATTGTTTTACATATTTGCCCTTAAAGATCTTCCCTGTGGTTTATGTTTGGGCAAGATTATTTGGTCTTTTTACTTTGTTATTTGTCACTTTACGTATTTGCCCTTAAAAATCTCTCTGTTTTTGCTGTCTGGGCATAACTTTTTACTTTGTTATTTGTTGTTTTACATATTTGCCCTTGAAAGTCTTTATGTGGTCAATGTTTGAGTATGGTTGCTTGATCTTTTTAACTCTGTTGATTGTGATTCTATGTATTTGCCCTTAACGTTCTTTCCGTAATTCTTTTGTGATTATGGTCGTTTGGTCTTTTTGTAATACTTTTCCTCATTTTCCGAGGATGCTCGGTTAAGTGTGATTTGGTCAAGTGAAATAGCTTGGCTTCTGAGTCATTTCTCTTGCCCTTTGGTTTCTCTGTCCAACAAGCTTTGATTGTTCTCTGGTTTTTATACTTTTCGATGCTTTCTCCTATTTTTTCTCGCTTAATTATGCAGTCTTTTCTTTCTCTTTTTGCTAGAGTATTGCTTGGATGATTCTTGGAATAATTTGTGAGATTTTTTTTCTCTTTTTTCTTAATATTCATCATTTCTTTTAGATTTTTTGCATGCCCATAATAACTTCTACTTTTGCTTTTGATGATCTGTGGGTTTGTATTTATAGTTTCAGATCTCTTTAAATAAGTATATTTAAAACTCTCTTGATATTTTTCCATTATTCTGACTTTAAAAAAAAAAAAAGAAGAAAAGAACCGGAAGATAGAGTTGAAAAATTAGAATTTCATCGTTCAAAATTTTAATTTTTTTTTTAATACGTTAGCTTCTACTGGGTGTTTGTTTTACATATTGCCATCTGTCCAATTTTATCTTCTTTATAAAAAAAAAAAAAAAGGCCCTTAACTTTCTGTTACTCCTGTTTGACTGTAAATAGTAATGTTCATAATGACATGTACTTTTACTTTTGATGAACTGTGTATTTGCACTTATGGCTTCAGATCTCTTTAAATAAGTGTATTTAATGCTCTGCTGATATTTTTCTATTACTCGGACTAAAAAGAATAAAAAAGAAAAAATGAACACAGGGTTGAAAATTTAAAATTTTGTCCTTCATAAGTCTCTAAATTTGTTTTTTAATATATTAGTTTTTATTAGGTATTCATTTCAGGTATTGCCATGTGTCAAAATTTTTTTTTTAAAAAAAAACATAGCCTTTAACCATCTTTTACTGCTGCTTGATTATAAATAGCAAGGCCATTTATTGTGCTTTCTACGTTTTATCCACTTCAGTACTAGTTGTTGTATGAACCTTACTGAATTTATTCTTGTTTTCCCCCTGCTATATTTACTCTATTTTTATCCCCAATTCTGCTCTTTATATAACCTCTGCCTCTCTGAAGTTAGTTGGAAAGCCTCTATTCTGGGACTATTTCAGGTACTATGAATATTAATTATCCTCTGTTATACTGTTTATTGCTTTCTACTTGGTCCCAGTTATAGACACCTTTTATTCTTTCATTAATTGATATTCATTCTATGTTCTGTTTGTATGTTGTTAAAGCATTTATTTCTTTATTGTTGTATTAAATATTATGTGCTCTTGGTTGTTTTATTAAATTCTGTTATTGACTACGGATCTTAGTTGCTTATCTCTTTATTGCCATCATTTGCCCATCTGTTCTTTTGTTGAGTCTTTTTGTCCGGCCTTTTCTTTTCTTCTATGAAATTTAGCCTTTTTAATCAGCCTCCCTTCGCTTCTTTCTCCCCCCTTCCATTTATTGAGTTTTGTTTTGGTTTTTTTCGATTCCATTATCTAATTCTGTATATATTTAGGGATGATGATGGTATTCAGTTTCTTTTCCCTTTTTATCGAATGGAGTAATATGTTGGCTGCTCGAAAATTACTATGAATAGTGGCTTTTACTGTTCTTTGATAAATTTCCCAGCTTACAGAACTGCTGTAGTTTTTTAAAGTATATTTTCTATATTTGTAACTTTATATATATTTATTTGTATGTACTAAAGCCAGAAAAGATCATTCTTTTTTACTTTAAAACTAAAGCTGAGGAGAGATTCACCGTAGAAAGAGTAGTAACATACCCTTTGGATACATTATTATGGTCTTACCCTTAGATCGATGCTTGAATTGTGGTTGTTACCTGGACATAGCTATTTGGTACTTTTACTTAGTTGTTTGTGAATTGCCGTATTTGTCCTCGAGTCTTTCCCCTGTTATTGGTTTATGGTTGTGGCTGCTTGGTGTTTTTGTCCACCTTTTGGTGACTCACCCAAGTTGCTCTCTTATGTATTCTTCGGTTGGCTGAGATGGCTTAGGCTTTTGGTCATTTTGTGGGTTCTTGGTTTCTC
>JXTC01000250.1:438549-461717 GCA_002914845.1 Trema orientale
GACTTATGAAGGACAAAATTTTAAATTTTCAACCCTGTGTTCATTTTTTCTTTTTTATTCTTTTTAGTCCGAGTAATAGAAAAATATCAGCAGAGCATTAAATACACTTATTTAAAGAGATCTGAAGCCATAAGTGCAAATACACAGTTCATCAAAAGTAAAAGTACATGTCATTATGAACATTACTATTTACAGTCAAACAGGAGCAACAGAAAGTTAAGGGCCTTTTTTTTTTTTTTTTATAAAGAAGATAAAATTGGACAGATGGCAATATGTAAAACAAACACCCAGTAGAAGCTAACGTATTAAAAAAAAAATTAAAATTTTGAACGATGAAATTCTAACTTTTCAACTCTATCTTCAGGTTCTTTTCTTCTTTTTTTTTTTAAAGTCAGAATAATGGAAAAATATCAAGAGAGTTTTAAATATACTTATTTTAAGAGATCTGAAACCATAAATACAAACCCACAGATCATCAAAAGCAAAAGTAGAAGTTATTATGGGCATGCAAAAAATCTAAAAGAAATGATGAATATTAAAAAAAAAAGAGAAAAAAAATCTCACAAATTATTCCAAGAATCATCCAAGCAATACTCTAGCAAAAAGAGAAAGAAAAGACTGCATAATTAAGCGAGAAAAAATAGGAGAAAGCATCGAAAAGTATAAAAACCAGAGAACAATCAAAGCTTGTTGGACAGAGAAACCAAAGGGCAAGAGAAATGACTCAGAAGCCAAGCTATTTCACTTGACCAAATCACACTTAACCGAGCATCCTCGGAAAATGAGGAAAAGTATTACAAAAAGACCAAACGACCATAATCACAAAAGAATTACGGAAAGAACGTTAAGGGCAAATACATAGAATCACAATCAACAGAGTTAAAAAGATCAAGCAACCATACTCAAACATTGACCACATAAAGACTTTCAAGGGCAAATATGTAAAACAACAAATAACAAAGTAAAAAGTTATGCCCAGACAGCAAAAACAGAGAGATTTTTAAGGGCAAATACGTAAAGTGACAAATAACAAAGTAAAAAGACCAAATAATCTTGCCCAAACATAAACCACAGGGAAGATCTTTAAGGGCAAATATGTAAAACAATAAACAGCTAACTAAAAAGGCCAAATACCCCATGCCCACACGTGAACCAGAAAAACAATTTTAAGGGCAAAAACGTAATAAGATATGTACAACACACAAAAGGGCATACCTACGACCTAACCTACGTAAAATTACCAAAATATCCTCCCCAAACAACCATTTCTCACGCGACTATAAGGGCAAAACCATCAAAGTATACCAGTAAAAAAAATCTTTCGAAGACAGGGGAAAAAAACCCAGAGAGATGCAAGATCACTGTTCACTCTACAGTGCCAACCAGGGAACTAGGAAGAACAAACCCCATGAACAAAGATCAAACAAAAACAACACCACATGACAAATTATTCCAAGAATGAGATAACCAATATTCAATAAATTTCCATGACAAAAACAATCCGAAGAAATAGAACTGACCTCATGTATCAACCAATGTAAAGTTAAGACAAAGAATAACCAAAAAGAGAGCAACACTCACCAAAAAAAAATATGATCAAGAAAGAAAATTCCAGAGCCAAAAACGTACCAAACAAAGAGAAGGCCACTGAATAATACTCGGCGAAACACAGATCCCGCGAATTCGTTCCAAATCAATGAACAAAACACCAAAAAAGAGAACATTAAGCATAAAAAAACAAAACAAAAACACCAACAAACAACAAAGCCAAAGAACAACCATCGGACTAAGAACATAGGAAAAGAAACAAATCCTCAAAATAGGTTAATCAAGTGGAGAAAGAGGGAAAAGAATAATCTCGAAGAACAAAAACAGATACTGCACACAGCGAAAGAGAAGAAGGAGAGAGGAAGAAGTATCGAGAAGCAGGGGAAAAAGAACCACAAAAAAGAAACTTTCCATATAAAATGCAGCTGTGTTTAATCTCAAATCATGGGTCGGAAAAACCATTGGACTGGCAACCAAGAGCTGTGGTTACTCTACACGCAGTTGATGTCGGTACCAATTTACAGAAAAAAAAATGAAGGTAATAGCTTGTTTGTGTTTAATCCAAAGGAATCCTAGTGTTCACATACCAATGTTTTTTGTATTAGGTGATTTAGACTCTAGTTGCTTCCATTTACTTGTACGTGCTTTGTAATTTATGGTCTCCATATTTGTTTAACGAAACTCTCTTTACCATTAACAAATAACAATATGCATTTTCTACTTCTGGGTGCCAGGACTTCAGGTCAAGTACCACGCCATGAGAGCTGGAGCTGGTGGCCAAATTGTTTCTATTAGAATCTCTCAGCAGCTACTTTGATTTTTCTAACTTCTTTGTACATACAGCAATAAAGGAAATGTCTCCAAAAAGCCAAAGCAAAAAGGGACAATCGGGTATTCAGGTACAGATATATACTTCACCAAAGGGAATGAGTTCCACTTTCATCCCCATTCAAACTGTTAATACTCCACAAAGGAGAAATAGAGAGACTTATAGTCCTTGTCCTATTGTTCAGTACGGACAGTTCTGTTATAAACACTACTAGGACATATGCATTAATTTGCTTCTTGAGCAGATAATCGAGCTCATTAAGCTTTCGGACAGATTCACTTTGGGCTGATCAGTTTGGTTTGGATATAATCTCATTTGGATATATCCCACTTCGGATTTGACAGGAACTGATAATAATAAATGCATCATCTCTTATTTTCTTTTAGTCTTCCCTTAAGGCATCTGGCTTACTAAATTGATAATGCTATAAGAGCATTGACCAATACTTAAATCTATTATGTGTTCACTCTACAAAGGCCACACCATTATTTTTTACATTTTCACTTTATAACTATTTAATGTTCAATTCCATTAAATATATAAGCAATCACTATTACCCATTAATTCTGCCCTCTCTTAGATTCAGGCTTTTAAACTATGGGTTCTATCCTCCTCCTTTTTCCCATTTTACACGCAGAAAGACAATGCCAAATCTCCATGTGTGGAGACAAAAAACATCCCTACTAAGTATCAAAACTGTGGCTACCCAGGGTTCGACCTGAATTGCAGAAGCCAGAACATAACTGTTCTGAAACTCCCTTTTTCTGGTGAGTTTGTTAGACAAATAATCTATATTAGTCAAGAAAAAATGCCTTATGATACCGTAAGATCGTACTCTCATTTGCTGAATAAAATATAAATATACATACTATTAATCAGCTTATGATTTGATAATAATGGAAAAATCATTTCTTTTGGTCTTCCCTTGAGGCATCTGGTGTGTACTACTTGATAATTGTTACAAAAGCATTGACCACAAGGTCCACAAATATTTGCTCTATACAGACAATTTGAAAAGACAGAGCTTGCTTCTTTGACTTGGAAGATAGATCATATGTTTCCATGGTCCTCTCCAACAATAATATTGTTTATGTCTCCTAAATTTGTTTAAGGTTGTAGCTCATTAGTTGTCGTTTGATAACTATCAAAGCCGTGTCTCACCTCTTTACAGAAGGGGAACACAGCTGAATTGCCATATCAAAAAACACAGGCAAATTCAATCACCTATCATCACTAACTATAAAAACATATATAGTTTTTCCTTTGCTAGCAAGTTAGGCAATGGACTTGCTTGATGAAACACTTCTTTTCCACTTCACTAGCCGTATCAAGAAGCACATGACCTCGGTTGGTTCTCTCAAGGAGTATGCAGCCTTAGTCTGCTTCGGAGTTGAAGAAACGACAATAGGAAAGCCTTGTCCAATTCGTCGTATAACCTGAACAAGAGTAAAACAGAGAATTTGTGCACTTACCTGCTTAGCTTTCTTTTTCTTTCTTTTCCAATAGAGGTATAAAAGTTTTAAAAAGCATTCTTCATACCTTGAAAGCATCTTCATCAGTTTTGTCATCTCCTATATACATTGGAAGAACATTATTGGAGGTGCCAAAACCAAGGGTGTCTAGCAAATATTGCAGGGCACGACCTTTATCCCAGTCGATTCTCGGACGAATCTCCATAACCTGTATGTTCAAGCAAAAATTTCAGAGTCCGCGGTCAACTTTTTTTGAACAGTGTAATTTACTAGAGAATGCATAAAATCAAGTTCAAGACTCTTTGGGTTACCTTTTTCCCTGAAGAAATCCTGAAGTTGGGGTAAGCTTGCATCATATTTTCCACCCTCTCTTTAAGTATGCAAACATCCTACATTTTAAACATCTAACCAATTATGCATATTCTATTTGAAATTAAAAATGAATATTATTCAGTTAAATTTATGACTAGGTATTCTAAAGGCTTTATACAATTAACCTCTTCAAGTACTACTTGTCTAAAGTGAACAGAGATGCAGAACTTGTTGTCTTCAACTATAGCACCTTTTATGCCTTTTGTCATATCACTAAGAGCCTTTATTATCTGGAGAAAACACATTAAACATTAAACATTAAAGATAACTTTGTTAGAGTTTGTTGACATAACGAAAATTCAAATAATCTGATGTTAAGCTAAAATGTCAACTATGTCGGAAGTCAGTACTATCTACCTCTTGAATCTTGGGCAGAAACTCTTGTGCTGGACGAAAATGAACAACTTCATTTCCCTAAAGATAGGGTTCCAAAATAAAAAATAAAATAAAATAAAATAAACAACAACAACAACAACAACTTCTCTATGATTAATTAGGAGCATTGCAAACAGAATTCAAAGTTAGCACATACTAACCTTTTCATCAGTAGTTATAGTTTGATGTTTGTGACCAGTATACTTAGAAGAGCCCGATGGAGTTGATATATCCATCCCATGACTTCCAGCATAGTATAGATTCTTCAGTTGAACAAATTGAAAGACCTGTATACACATTAAGACTAGTTGTAAAATCTGACAGAAGGCCTCATTTTTATTTTTATTTTCATTGACAATAGATTATGTATGTAAGATAAAATTACCTTGTCACGACGCCTTCCGGAAATTATTGCTGTAGGAAAACATAGAGCAACTTCATGTACTGCCGAACGCATCTGCAAATTCGAATATTATGGCCAAAAGCAATCCAAAAAGACGAAAATTTTTTCCAATATTTTCTTTCTCTTGTTTTGAGAAGAAAGAAAAAAGTAGTAAAAGGATCATTACAGCATCGGTCATGAAAGCCTGATCAGGTTCCTCTACAATTTGGGAGAGGGTTCCATCATAGTCCAAAAACACTACTATATCCTTTCCCTTAGCCTTTTTCATCATCTCATCAAAATTGTCCAAAGCAGAGGGATGCTTCGCCTGCAAAAAAACCGACAAAATTTACCAAAGTTCAAGCTCACAACAAGGGAGAAAATACAGATAAATTCACCAAATAATATGTCTAAATGGTTGAAACATAACATGGTTCAGCAATAGTGACTTTACCAGCCATGAAGTATAAGAACCTTTAGTTGCATCTCCACCATCATCAAATGTAGATTTCCAGAAGGATTCAGGGTTTTGTTGATATCCCATTTCTGATTCAAATCCTGCTATATATACCTGCAGTTCTTATCATTTATAAACCATAAGCGCAATGATGATACAATATGACAGTTGAAAACAGTTGAACTAGCAGTTGACAGTTGAGAGAACAGTACAAAAAGATCACAAGCTTTTATTAGCTTCTAAAGTTGCCTTTCAGCACCAGATTCCAACTTGGTAACTCTTCTATATTTTGTTCACGAAAAGCAACAAAGAAAAACACGAGATCCTTATCCTTCACACAAATCTTATCTAAAACTCACATTTTCAGAATCCAGAACAGAAAGTTGAACAACAATCACTTTGTTGTCCCTTCAAGCCACACAATAATGCTCTAGCCTCAACTGAAAGTGACCAGAAAAAGGTGACTACGATCTATGAAAAACTCGGATGACCAAGAATACTGACCCCAAAAAATTAAAGGAAGAATCAAATAACAAGAGAGAACCATTTGATTTTGTTCAATATATCCAACATATCATTTTCAGCCTACAAATTCATGTGCTTGTATATTAACATTATACCATATGTCTAAGGAGAGATTTTTACAGAACTACTTATGCAACTTGTTCATGAATGAAGGTCATTTATAACATTAGAACTTAAAAAGGGGATCAACTTTTTCTTTCACTCTTACGGAGAAAAAAGTGAGTCTTTAGGAATTGTTCATAAAAAAAACTGACACATGCCACATAATAGAGAATGAAAAAGTGAAAGCAAACTTGATTTGAATGGTGGCAAAAATGATTTAACAAAAAAAAAAAAAAAAACCAGCGAGTTTAGGCACGCTGGTCGCCTTCTCCTACTTTTTTTTTATTAAACTACCGAACAAGTGGCCTAGTGGCAGTGTCGTTATTCTGGATGTTAGAGGTTATGGGTTCGAACCTGGTGGCTCTTTCGAGAGTCTTAAATGTGAAGGAACTACCTACGAGCCCAGTGCCATACTCTCTGCTCCAGAGTGTCGTTCTCGCTAGTTATTCGAATGGGGTTCAGGTGACTCACTCCACCGTTTGGTAGTGGCGACCCGCCTATAGTGTTTTGGGAAACATTCCTGGACGGAGTTGGAGCTCCTATGGTCACGTCTAAAGAGGGTAGCCACACTTGTCGCTCGTTCCTATTTTTTTTTATTAACAAAAAAAGAACAGTGGCAAAATAATACGGTAATAAAATTCCAGAACTAAAGTTTTGGTAATTGGCAATACTATTTAATAAATTAGTGACCATTATTACATAGATGTAATAGTGCATCTATTATATGATTATTAAAGTGTTTTAAGCAAAGTTTTTGAGAATCTAAAGCAACATTAATTAAGTTGATAAAGTGAATGACTTGTTATCACCCATCATATACCTACTAGTATATGGTATTGCAATATAATAGTGATAATCATAATGCTATTATCAATGATAAGTTCTGTGATACGAATTTGATTGCCTAATATATATGGGGACAAAAGACAGCAAGGGGGTATGTTTGTATATCAGGACAACACAAGGAAGAAAAAAAAAAGGAAAGGAAGTCAAGACACTCCAATTTAAGGTCAATGTTTGTACCAGAATTAGCAAATACTAAAGCTGACATTAATTACAAATTTTGGGAATTATAAATACTGTCCCCAATTGGCCCAAACCATTGATTAGCTATCTTTTCAAAGGAAACGAAACATTAATTTAGTTCATGAAAAAAAAAAAAAAAAACATAACCAAAGTTTGACCCAAAAATTTGTGTTCTGTATATAAACCAGACTGATTAGGAAATATTATATCCCTTGAATAAAAATTCTTTTTTTTTTTTTTTGGAAATCTTGAATAAAAATTCTTTAACAGACTGAAATAAATACAATAACCCACCCAGATATTTAAGGACAACTTAATTACTGAATGACAAAAGTGACAACTTAATTACTGAATGACAAAAGTACCCCTATCATCCAAAGGGTGAAAAATAAATAAGCATGGGCACTATGGTCATTCTAAAGTCTTTAAAGTCCTTGGGTGACTTTCTATGGTAGAGATTTGACTGTGGCATTGACCGCCATCAATCCCGCCTTGAGACGATGCTAACATGCGCTGGGACGTAATAAGATCTTTCAGCCACGTGGGCCGTACGATCCAATTCGATCTCATTCTATGTATTGGGAAAGCGGCGCACGTTAGAAAAATCCCTGGGAGGCTCTCATATCACTCTCAGCCGCTCATATATCAAAAAATGGTCGTTTTATTTTCTCAAAAAAAAAAAAAAAACACAAAAAACAAAAACAGTTTCACAGAATCAAAAGCCGAACATTTGTGCATCAATGAAGCCAAAAAACGAACCCCCCTATTTGCGGTTTTTTCGATCAAGTAACAAAATAACTATGTACTCAATCAAACATATATAAGTTTCACGTAGAATATGGGGAAATACATAATTAATCTTAAAACCCAGAATGCATGCATAACATTTATATGAATGCATGCATTTTGTATATGTATTACATTTCTAGCTATAATGTAAAGAAAATATTGAATACAGAAAAAAAAGAAGAGTAAACGAGGAAATCGTACCTTGATGAAGATGATTGCAATGGAGCTTGGAAATGTAAAAAGAAAGAAAAAAGAGATCAAGAAAGAGACAATGGAGGTTATTTATAGGCTTAGCCCTAAAGATATATATAAGGCAACCTCGTTGTAGTCACGGGATACTTGTAATAATTTCCTAAAATTTAAGCCCACAAAAAAGTTAATTTGTTTTCTGACCATATTAGCCTTGCAGAGACCAAAAAAAAAATTATATGCATATATATATATATATGGAGAGAAAAAAAAAAGGTCGTATATATTTTATTTTTGTATATACAAACAAATGATGATAGACCTTCAAAGTGAAAAATAAAAAATAATAAAAATTGATGGACATTTTATTAGTGGGAGTATATTCTCTATTAGGATTACCAATTTAAATTTTAGGTTCATTTATAAAAAATAAAAGTTCTATGTTTGTTTAAAGAAGAGAAAATATTTCCAACCATAATATAGGTTTCAAATTTTGATATATACATATCTGTGTGACTCTGTGCATGCATGTGTCAGTGTATGCGAGAAGGGAAAAATTATTGATACGTAATTTCAATAAATTTATGTACTTAGTTTGCAAAATATAAAATCGTGGTTTACATCATACATATAACATATTCGAAAGGAATCTCTTACGGGTTTTATACTAATTCTTTTTGCAATATTATACATTCGCAAATGGAAAATAAATAAATAAATATATATATATATATATATACAAGCGAATGCCAATATCTTAGTCGCTCAATTCCTTTCATGCTTCAAAATATTAAGGACCATATATGAGGGGGAAAAAAAGAAAAAGAAATATATATATATACGCATATAATTATAATAATAATAATTAAAAAAATTTAAAGCAACTAACTTTTTTTTATTCAAAAAAGGGAAAGAATATATAATAGACACTAACAAGGGTAAGAATTCATTGAATTACATATCTCGGGTCCAATACGACAACTACAAATAAATATGTTGTGATAATTTTATTTATGGAATGTAAATAATATTTCAGAGTGCTATCAATATATTTTCAAACACGTGTTTTTCCTTTTTTTCTTTCCCCTTCTACTGCTTTATCGTATGTATTACAGTAGAGCAGAAATAAATAAATTTCTTTGAATATATAATAGTATGGAGAATATTGGAGATATCATACTTTCCCACGTTACAGATGGATCATAGAAATCTTGTGTCCAATAACAAAATAAAAACAAAAGGTACATAGAATCCTTTTTTTCCTTCTTTTATTTCGGAGGAATTTTTTTTTTTTTTTGGAGATAAAGTGGGATTACACTCAATCTTCATTCTTCACTGTACACAATAAGAACTAAATAAAGGCAGTAAGAGGCACTTTTGTTTTCAAATATATACATAGAGGGCCATAATCTAGTAAGTTTTTTTATAACTTTGTTTATAAGCATTTTTTTTTTTTAGTCGCTGAATTATTATCTAACGGTTATTATAATTTGAGTAGTTAGAAAAAAATAATAATAATAATAACTACATATTATTTAATATTTTTCTCTCCTTACTTTTTATTGTGAAAAGATCTATTTGATGAATTTTAATAGGGTAAAATAATAATAGTGAAAAAAAATACCTACCAACTATATTGGTACCATATATATATATATATATATATTGGTGCCATATATATTAAGATGCACGTTCTATTTTGAGAAATTTAGGTGGATGTGACCAGTATTTTAAATTTGATTAAGTATGTCACTTTTTAAATTTCATAGTTAAATGTCCAGATATATATATTTTTGCACTTGGTAGATAACATATCTACCAATTTCAGTTACTGTACTGAAATGTACTGGGTATATAATATTTTGTACTTGGTACATAAAATTTTATACTTGGTATGTAAATATATATATATCGGACATTTTGTTATAACATTTAACAAAATGAATATTTACTTAAATTGGGCTCAAATTTTGGTCATATTTTTATAAGCCCCTTCTATTTTCTCCAAAAATAAAATAGTTATTATTTATTCTTTTCAGTTGGACTATATATATATGTACATATATAGATTCACAAAGATGTTGAGAGAGAGGAGAAAAGAGAGAAGGAAATAATGAAAATGGAAAAAGATAGGAAATTAAGGGATGGGTTAATAATATATAAAAGAAGGAAATAATGAAAATGGAAAAAGATAGGAAATTAAGGGATGGGTTAATAATATATAAAAGAAGGAAATAATGAAAATGGAAAAAGATAGGAAATTAAGGGATGGGTTAATCATATATAAACAAATCTCTATAAGGCCATTATGGTAAATGATCAAATATCGGGATCCCATGGGGGTGCATGTGGCTCATGGCTAATAAACGTCTCCTTCAGAATCACGGTTCACGGCATTTTACCTGTTGAAACGAACATGGCCAAGGCTACCGACTTTAAGTTGGTCAGCCCAACAACTTGATACCGTGGTCCCTCCGCAGGGGATTAGCCCACATAATTTTCAAGTTCTTCGATTCCCACTTCTTTTTGTTTTTCTTTATTTACTTGTGCTTGTTTTACTTCTATATTGGTCAAGTACAGCAGTTGCAATCACAATCCCACTAAGCATAAAAGTAAAATTAAATAAGTTACAAACATAAATACTAAAGAAAGAATAATAAAGAAATCATGTCGCTTTTCTTTTTGATAATTTAGTATTGATTACCCAAAAAGAAGCAGAAGCAATGGAATACAATTTTTGTAAAATAGTTAAGCGGGTGAATTTTTGGTTATCAAGATCTTGATAATCCAATAAAATTCTATTAGTTATGACACTTTGTTGCTGCGGAAGATATTGCATGTTTATATTATACCTGTTGCATTTTTTTATTTTTATTTTTTTGTGGTCCTTAGGCTTTCTGATAATTTTAAGTTTATAAAATTAGCTTAGTCTATTAGGAATAGTAGTGAGCTAGCTAGCTAAGTAGAAAGTTAAAATTAGTTCCAAAAGAAATATTTAATCATATATATATATATATATATCAAGGTTACAAGAGAGCTAAATATCCGATATTTTTCTCTTTTTTCTAGTACTTTTTTATCTTACTACTTGACATTATATGGACTCTAATATAAATATCTCACATTTTAAATAATACTACAAAGCATAATGGAGTCTACATATCTAGTAATGAAACATAAAAGTGAAAAAAAAAAATGAATTTGCTCCTCATCCATATGGTTATATGCATATTATTGATAGAAGTTATAAAATAAATTACTTCGCATGCATTATGTTTCTTTTCCTGTTTTCCATTTCGCGAAACAATACACGAGCCTATAATGTATATAAACAAATATACTTAATCCATCTATCATAAAATATAAAAATTCTTTTAATTACATGCATGGGAAAATTGTTTGTCACGTAATTGATTAGAGATCGTTGATAGAATTTCTTTGCATATGGGAGTTTCCAATTCAATGGTTGACTGCTTGACTCATTTTCTCGCATGAATGAGATCGGGGTGATTTATAGTTGTTATATAGTGGGAGTTGACTATTTCATATGTTGGAAAATGGTTTGGAAAAACCATTGTGAATAGTCATTTTGAGGCATGAAAATACCTAAAAAAATGAAACTTTGGTGAATGAGAAATTGAAACCCAAAGTAAGAAGATTCTAGAATTAGATTTGTAACATATTGGAGTTACAAAATTCATTTTGGACCATTATTTGGTCTCATAAAACTAATGTAACAGTCAAAAATGTTTTGACAGTTATGTTTCAATAGCCAAACGGTTTTCAGCTATATTAATGGGTTGTTGCTGTTACGTTATAACAGGCAAATATTTTTCAGCTATATTAATAGGCTGTTGCTGTTATGTTATAACAGATAAATATTTTTCAGCCATATTAATAGGTTGTTGCTATTATGTTGTAACAAACAAATGTTTTTCAACCATATTAATCGGCTATTATGTTGTAACAGAAAAACGTTTTCAGCCATTTTAATGGGATGTTAATGGCTTGGATCCCCCACGAATACTATAAAAGGATACCTTCTCCTTCACATTTACACACACCAAAATATTTCTTAGCTTATTCCACTCTTTCATATTCTCTATGTAGCGGTTAAGAAATAGTTAGTTAGTAGTTAGAAAGTTTGAGTTCTTTCTTTTCGGTGTGGTCGAACTCTTTTGAGTTCTGGTGATAGAGTTTGAGCATTTGCTCAGTTTGTTATGAGTAGCAAGTTGGTGCAACGTTGCTATGTTGGGTTACACATTAACCCTCTAAGTGGGCTATGGGATTTTATAACAATTATATAATATTAGGCCTGTCTAATTAAGTGGGGCCATTAAGTGATCTAATTATGGGCTCAGAAAATTACCTATTTAGTATGGACTCTGTAATGTGTGGTTACTTAATTCTTGTCCAATAAAGATTGATTGGGTTTCTATTGGTGACTAATATATAAAAATATAACTATAGGGTTTTGGTCCCCAAGCTAAATAGAACGTATACTCTTCTTCCCTGTCTCTATCAATAGAGAGAGTTCTCATTAAGCGTACATAGAGTATTCTGGTTGTAGAAGACCTTCTACCCTCAGGCTCTAATTTATTAATCGCTTCTGCTTACGTGATCTCATCCTTTGTTGTTAGAGACAATGGATTCAGGTTAGTCACAGATTTCTCTCAACAAATCTTTTCCTGACAATTTGGCATGATAGATTCTGAGATTATATTTAGTTTATTAATCCATTATACATATCTAATAAGTGGTATCAAGAGCAGGAAATCATGTTAAATTACTTAGGATAATCATACATGTCTCTATTTTGTAATATCTTTACCTATTTGGCTTTCTAGGATTTAGATATAACATATATGATTGATGAATTTTTCATGATTTTGTTAAGATATTCAGTGTTTGAGGGTTGAATTCTAAGTTTTGGGTCATAGAGATTGCAAATTAGGGCGAAAAAAATTGCATTAGGGTTGAGTTACCCGATTTTAAAATTGGGTAATCAACATTCAGGCCGCAGCACGGCACTGGGGCGCCAAGCCACAGATCAGGTGGCGCCGCGGTGCTACATACTAGCGCCGCAGCGCCACCACCTGGGTTCAGAAAAAAAAAATTTAAGGTCGTTTTTAACCTAATTGAGGTATACGGTCTCGGTTTTGGATAGAATTGAGTCGAAAACAACTCAATTCAAGGAGTTCCAACCTGAAACTTAACTAATTGGTTTTGTTTTCTCAACCCAGCTTCAGTACGACTCACACTTTATCTGTTGAAAACTTTATTTGGCTTTAAGAGTTGATAAAAGTGCTTAAAACTCAGTCGATCATCCATAAAAATTTGTGCATTGAAATTTTCAGTTTAATATTCTGGACACTTTGGTTATTATTTTCTTTGCACTATTTGTTTAAATATTTTGAAATAGATGAGTTGAAATAACATATTGCCAAAGTAACCTCTATTGTGTAAATTTATTTATTTTGAAATATTTGAATGATTATATGTTTATTATTCATGCGAATGATTACTGGCCCCAAGGAAGGTGGTTATTTGGCCGAATAATAAACATACCTGCGGTAATAGATATGTGATGGTTATTAAGTTTCCATGTGGACAGTAAATCGGCCTAAAGGAAGATTTATTGTTTGACGGGATTTACTATCAATATTTGATTACTGCACTGAAGAGTACCACTTATAAGTTAATAAGTCGGCCCAAAGGAAGGCTTATTGATGTTGTTCTGGGTATATTGTGATGGAAGCCCACCTTATATGTTTATTTGTTGTATGTCATGCTAGTATATCTTTTTTTATATGCTCAGTTTATGACATGATATTAATGTGAGCTATTATTTTCTATTTTTGTATTCTGTTCAGTTTCCGTTTAAAATATATCTGCCAATATTAAGCCTAATATTTGTATTTAATAACACAAATCTTAAGAAATAGAATGAGTACAATGTGCTCAGTTGCATTGATCTTGACCTTGTGCTCCGGACACAACATCCTACTGCTTTTATAGATTAAAGTTCTTTAGTTGGTAAAGAAGAATTTTGAGTAGTAAATTCGTTCTAATCGCATAAGCCTCATGGTCATGCAACACTCCATTATAGAAACCATAAGGGGCGCTATACCTGAGGAGGTAAACGCTAAGTTGTTCTTTAAAGCAATTACGGATCGTTTTATTGAAAACAAAAAGGTCGAAATGAGTATCATTTTTCGGAACCTCGTTTCAATTCAGTATAAGGATTAAGGGAACACAAGGGAGTACATTATGGAGATGTCTAATCTCGCTTTCAAACTAAAGGCACTTAAGTTAGAGTAGTTGAAAGACTTGCTCGTGCATTCGGTCTCTATCTCTCTTCTTACACAAATCAGTTAAGCAAAGTTACAACACCCTTAAGTACAAATGATCTCTTTTGAGATCATTTCTTATAGTATGCAAGAAAAAGATAGGTTGAAGCGAGAAAAGATTCAAAGTGCTCACTTAGCATGTACTTCTCAAAATAAGATAAGATAAGGAAAAAGAATAAAGATAAGGAAGCTGCAGTTATATCTTTACAGCATAAAATGCAAGAGGAAACAAAATAAAGAATTTGTCTATTTCTTTTGCAAAAAAGCTGGATGTATAATGTTGATTGTCCCAATCATGCCTTTTGGCATATAAAGAAGGGTATGCTTCTCAATTTTATTTGTCATAAAGTTAATTTAACTTTTGTACTAAAATGCACTTAGTGAATAGATACGGATCCTACTATTCACATAAGTGTGTTCATACAAGATTGTTTGTGAAGCCAGTTGCAAATTGATGACGAAAAATTTATCTGTTTAGGCAATGGCAACACTACTTCAATGGAGGTTATATAAGATTATTTAGATTACAATTAGAGACTGGTTAAATTTTGGATTTGGAAGAGACTTTTAAAGTATTCTATTTCTGACTTGAACAAATATAGTCATCCTTGTTCATTCGGAAATAGCTAAATTTAGTTTCTTTCAAGATTCAAATTTCTTGCTACTAGTTCTTTGATTGATAATCTTTATAAATTTAAAATAATTGCCTCATCAAGTTAATATTACATATTAAGAAATATGGTACAAAAAAGTACAAGTCAATTTAAAGAATTTCTCTATGGTATAACACAAGCTTTTTTTTTATATATCTCTTAATAGAAAATAATAGCATTATGTCAGATGAAATTCTTAACCTACTTAACATAACAGACTTTAAAATCTGTGTTAAGTATATTAAAGAATACAGACAAACATAAGTAAACCAGGTATCAACAAGAGTTTTGACGTCTTATAGCTAATTTATACTGATACATGTAGACCATTCCATACAGTTATCTGGAATGGCCAACAGTATTACATTATGTTCATAGACAATTATTCTTATTAAGGATACCTATTTTGGTTCATGAGAAGTCTCAATTTCTGGATGTGTCTAAATTTTTTTTTTTCAATACCCAAGTTGAAATTCAACTGAGCTAGGAAATTAAAGCTGTCAAATCTAATCATAGTGCATACTATGGTAGGTAAGACAAATAAAGTTAACAAAGTCCAAAACCCTTCACTCAGTTCTTAGAGATATGTAGAATCGTCAGACAATATGAAATACCAGGGAAACCTAGTATAAATAGTATTGCTCAGTGACAATAAAGCAAACTTAAGGACATGGTAAAAAGTGTATTTAATCATTCTTCTTTACCTAAAATCACTCTAGGAAAGAAACCTAAGAACTACAGTATACACAAACAAAGCTTCCACTAAAGATGTAGCTAAAACCCCATATGCACCATGGACGGGCAAGAAGTTTAGCATTAGGTACTTGTATGTCTGGGGTTGTCCAACTAAGGTTAGGCCATACAGGCTATATAGAAAGTGATCGGACTTAAGAATTTTAGCTACTATTTCATTCGGTACTTTGAAAAGTTAAGAGGATTCATTTTTATAATACCTATATAAATCCTTTTCAAAAATGGGAAAATATAAATTCGATGTTAAGTTTGGGGGGGAGAAAAGATTAAGAATATTGTCTTTGAGGAGGAATTCATTTCTCTTCCTTTAGTTGCAATTGAAAATGTTTAGGTTTCAGGCTTCTATGCCTGACATTATTCAAGATACAAATTTAGATCAAGACAATATTCAGCAACTCTCTATCCAAAATAAGGAAGTTGCTCCAAAAGGGTAAATTCAACAACCTCAAGAGAAAGTTCCATGAAGAAAATCCACTAAGAAAAAAGAGAAGTACAACTTCGGATATTTATGTTGTTAATCTCCAAGAACATGTGTTTGATATGGGAGTAGAAAATGATCTAATTATTTTCACTCAAGCTAAAGCAATGTTCTAACTCTCAAAGTTGATTGATGCCATAAAGAATGAGATGAAATCCATGAAGGACAATGACGTTTAAGATCTTGTCGACATTTAGGTTTGTCTAGTTCCAATGGTTTCACTCCGAAGGAAGGCATTATTTATAAAGAGCCTTTCTTTTGAGTTTTAATAAAAGACTCCTTCAGGATAATTTTGGCACTAGTAGCTTATCATATTCTGGAGTTACATTAGGTAAATTTAAATACTACCAGTTTCCCGTTAAGATATTATAGATTCCATCTAATTATTTTCTCGTTTAGTTTTGAGGAAAATTTAGTTGATGGTCTTATATATCACAAGTTCAGTAGGAGCAAGTTTATCTTCCTGATTTTATATGTCAATGACAAATTTTTGGCTAGCAATGATATAGGTTTATTGTATGAAACCAAGAAATTTCTATCAAAGGATATTGATGTGAAAGATCTTGGGAACGTCTCTTTTGTACTAAGGAATACAGATACGTTGAGATCATTCTTGACGTATCTTTTAGGATATCACAAAAGATCTATATCGATAAGGATTATATTTTAGGAGATATGCCCATTGGCTAAGGATGATAAATATAGTCTCGATCAGTGCCCAAAATGATATTGAAATTAAGGAAATACAGAAATTCTCTTATGCATTGGCAGTGGAGAATCTTGTGTATATTCAGGATTGTTAGGCAGATATTAATAACCCTCATGTGGATCATTAAGTAGCAGCAAAATGGGTTATGTAGAATTTAGAGAGAACATTAGTTTATGTGCTCAATTATTAGAAATCAGAAAAATTTCAAAGATCATTAGGTATTCCGATTCTGATTTTGTTAGATGCCTGTATAGTTAAAGATCCACTTCTTGTTATATATATTTGCTAAATAGAAGAGCTATTTGGAAGAGTGTTAAATAAACACTCACAGCTTTTCACTACGGAGCAAAGTATATATATCTTGTTATAAGGTATCGATTTATGGAATATAATTGCGGAATTTTATCACCAGGTTGCAAGTTATGGTTGATAGTTTTAAAAGACTACTAAGGAATTATTGTGATAATTAAGTCGTATTGTTGTATTTTGATAATAATCGAAACTCTTAAAGTCAAGGCACATAGACTTTAAGTTATCTGTTGTTAAATTAAAGTATTCAGAGTTAAAAAGTGTCTAAGAAACATGTAAGTACAAACTCCATGTGGCTACTCACCAAAGGTTTATCGCCTAAGGTGCTTTCATGAGCATATTACTTATAATGGTGTTGTATTTTAAAGATGTGCAGTTTCAGTGGGAGTTTGTAGTTTGGTTCAAATGTTCATTAGTGACACTTATTCCTTGTTTAATTTCTGCAGAATATGGTCGATAGTTTTTTGTAAACTCTGAATTCAAATATGATATTTATCATATTATTATCTTTCCTACTGCAGTTTAAGCATAAAGTTTGTGGTAATGCATTAAGAGGAAAGACTAAGGTTGATTTCATTTCAGTTTAAAGTAGGACCAAATGGAAATAGGCATGTAAGATCACTTTTCGTGTAATTTCTATGCCACACATCCATACTTGATCTGTGTCATTGCATGTATTGATTTGGTAATTATTTGCCTACCTAAGTACAATAAAGGCTGCTTTAGTTTCATGTTAATATACAAGATGGTTCAGATTGTCTTAAGAGGTAATTTCTCAACAGACAGTAATAAAGTGCGCACTCAAGTTTTTATTATATAATTGTCTCAGGAAAACCCATGTAGCCCAAGTGGGAGATTGTTGGGTTACACGTTAACCCTCTAAGTGGGCTATGGGATTTTATCACAATTATATAATATTAGGGATGTCTAATAAAGTGGGGCCATTAAGTGATCTAATTATGGGCTCAGGAAATTACCTATTTAGTCTGGACTCTATAATGTATGGTTACCTAATCCTAGTCTAATAAGGATTGATGGGGTCTCTATTGGTGACTAGTATATAAAGACATAACTATATGGTTTTGATCCACAAGCCAAATAGAACGTGTGCTCTTCTCCTCTACCTCCATCAATAGAGAGAGTTCCCATTGAGCGTACATAGAGTATTCTAGTTATGGAAGACCTTATACCCTCAGGCTCTAATTTATTAATCGCTTCCACTTACATGATCTCATCCTTTGCTGTCAGATACAATGGGTTTAGGTTAGTCACGAGTTTCTCTCAACAAATCTTTTCCTGACAATTTGGCATGATAGATTCTGGGATTATATTTGGTTTATTAATCCATTATGCATATCTAACATGCTATTCGTGAACCGCTTTATCCTGGGAAACAGACGCTGTTGACATTCCTCTAAGCACCCCGGTGAGAAGGCGTAACTGTTTAAAAGAAATTGTGTGAAACACAAGACTCGGTTTGATTTCCTTAAACTCCTTTATTATTTTGGTCATTACTATCATGATAGTAAATTAATTGTGATTTATTTTGTTATGTTATTTAATTTATTTTTATGATAATCGTTATTATCCAAGTTGTGTTATAACGTATTATTGTTGTATTTTTTATTTCTAGATTTATTATTACTTGCAATAACTTTTCTAACATCATATACATATATGTATATATATCTATGTGTGTGCTGGTTCCTTGTATAGTAATTAAGAAATCTGTCAATTGTGCTTAAGATTTCACAAATTATAGAATCCAATAACTCGTCTCTTCCCAATTAATTATAGGAAAAAAATCATTATGTTAGCGGTTTGCATCTTCTCTTACATGAAATACATGAGGAGTCCCATCGTGGGAGCTCCAATAGTATATAAAAATATCCGTCCACTTTTTTTTCTGAGCTACCAAACACATGCAGGTGCACTAACCGACCATCGCTGTTCCAAGCCAAAGAAACATATAAAATAAAGCTAAAACGGAACAGTAGTAATGTTTAGTACCAAGTGGCCAATAAGATCTTTCCCAAACTCAGACTATAAAACAAACTTTCTGAAATAAATAATAGATTGGAAAAGTTAGTGCATATACATTTGAATATACAAAAACCGTAGCCATAAGGTTAGTTAGAGTGCTCTCAACACTTAATATTTTCAAATCTATAATAATCTCAAAGGACATGAAAAGGCATTTGAACTACCATATCACCACTGATTCTGCTCAATATGGGATTTGTATTATTTGCACACGTACTTTGCTTTGCTCATAAATATTGTTTAACCTTTTTAAGTGCTAAAGACATTGTATCAAACCCACAAGGCCATAACCATGCAAAATTATTTATGATCTTTTCGAAATCTTTATCAGATTGTGAGCACAAATAAGTCTAAAGAGCACATATATAATAACGGTGGTTGAACGACCAAACCACTAATCTTTGATCCCGATAATGGCTTATATTTCTTCTTCTTGTTTGTACTATAAGTGGGTACATGATGGGTTGTAAGTGGACAGAACCGGCCACAACCCTTTTGAAACCCTTTTTATGTGTTGCTTTTCATCATAAAAACAATAATTTGATTTAGTAATATATTGTACAGGTCCATTAAGGGTGGACCAACTAAAATATAATTAACTATAAAGTACGAAGATAGTGTATTAACTAGCGTGTTTGGTAGATTTTATCTGTGTATGTTTCATATAGTTTTTATCAAATTTTGGATATATATATATATATATACACGTGTGTGTGATGATGTGACAATAATTCATTAGAATATAATTAAGGCCTGTTTGGGATAACTTTTACTTCTTGAAGTAAAAGTATAAAAAGATCTTCTTAAAAAAGATGGTAGGTCCATGCTTCTTTAAAAAGATCTTTTGGATAAAAAAAAATCTTCTAAAAATTCATCAAAACACTCCTAAAAGATCTTTTGAGCGCTAAAAGATCTTTGAAATGCCAACGGGCCCTTAGTGAATCATAATTAAGTTAGTTACATGCATATTTATTTTAGTATATAACCAATTTAAATTTATTAGTTCACGTACTTTATCTCTAGATGAGCAATTTTACAAGGCATTACATACAAATAAAAATGTGACTCACCATATAATTTACAATGCATGTTGATCTATACACTGTCTTTTAGCATTTTTCTATTAGAAATTGTAGCCAACCCTCTGTTCAACTCTCTGGGAAAAGATAAGAATGTTATGGACTAAGAAGGGTTCTAGTACATGAAATTAAGGAAAAAAGAAAGAAAATGAGAAATTAGAGTGAGTGTTGTTTTTAAACTTGATTTTGAGGATGTCTTTTTTTAAAAAAATAAATAAATAAAGGTTGTTAATAAAAGTCCACGTGTATCAGTTTATTTTAAGACTATAAAAAAGTCGGCCAATCTTGTAAAGGCTCAAAAAATAAAAAGTTAATAAATTAACAGTCCAAATGTATCAGTTTTTATCGGAATATTATCAGTTTTGATCCTATTTAAAGTCCACGCGAAATATGGGACAAATTTATAATTTATTTACGAAAATAGGAATTTTTTCACAAAAAAATTTAAAAATCCAAAATTATCCTCACATCACCACCATCTTGTAAAAATTTGACCCAGTTGAAAATTTCGACTAAGATCGGAAACAAACTCGATTGTGGTCGAAAAAATTTAGGGATGACAACAAGAAAAGTTCTAGTATTACCTTATTTGCACAATTTTTTTTTTCAAAAAAAAAATTGTAACCTTACTTTATATGATTACGCGCTTAAGGCTAAGCATTCATGGTACCAACACGTAAATGGGTGAGCGAGTAATTAATCACTAAATTGACATCCCTGTCCGAAAACTTAAAAAAAATAAATAAATAAAGTGTGTGGGAACCAAAAGGGGGGTGTTTTTTTTTTTTTTTATAAAAATATGGCTTAACTAATGACCACCACTTACTACAAATTAAAGGAAAATGACACACACATTACCAAGGTTTGAACCCCTGACCCCCCCAAACACACACACAACCCTCAAACCTTGGACCAACTGAGCTAGCCTCAGTTGGCTGGGAGGGGGTGTTTAAATAGCCAAATATCACTTTTTGGGTTTCCCAAACCAAAATTAAAAATATAGTATTTTATGTTGTATTAACTACCACTTTCAAGGCCAACTGGGGCTAGCTCAGTTGGTCCAAGGCTTGAGAGATGTGTGTGTGAGTTTGGGAGGGTAAGGGTTCAAACCTTGGTAGAGTGTGTGTGTGTTATTTTCTTTTAAATTTGTAGTAAGTGGTGGTCATTAGTTAAGCCCCACTTTTATTAAAATTAAAAAAAAAAAAAAAAAACTACCACTTTCAGGATTTCAAAAATGCAAAAACTACCACACTTTCAGTTGCTAAATAGAAGCAAACAACAAATAAGACAAATTTTTAAAGGAAAAAGTGACGTCATAAATTAGAGAAAACAAAAATCTGTTATAAATAATAACTTGGTTCTAATAATGTCGTGATTTTAAGTTTATATCCACATCTTATTCTGAATTTAAAATATAGGTGTCTCATTAAAATTGAATATGACGCAGCAAGAAGCTAAAGGGATAGCGAAATCATGGCAAAAGAAAAAGGGAAACATAATATAGCTCAATTGGTTTAGGATTCTTAAGAATGTGTGTGAGTATTATATAGGAAAGAAGGGATTTAAATCATAATTAGGCCATTTCATATATAAATTTCATAATAATTTTGTTTTTAAAGGAGGGAAACCTCAAATCTCAAAAATATTCTTCAATAATCTAGTATCTTGCACTGTTCTAGTTCCTTCCTAATACAAATAAGGGAAATATCCCCAAAGACCCGTATATCATTGACTCAACATTATTATATATATCTAAATTTGCAGAAAGAACATTGTGCGATGAACAGTATGAACAGTGAAACAGGGTTATTTTTGTCATTTCGTTTTTTAGTTTTTTTTCCCATTTATTTTTTGATTCTCCCGGAATTTCATGTTGCAGTTTGACGCTTTTGTCCTCGGAGAAAAAATTGTGCAATGAACATCATGAACAGTGAAACGGAGTTTTTTTGTCATTTCGCTTTTCCTTTTTTAACTTCCCTGAAATTTTATATAGCAATTTGACGTTTTTGCCCTTGAGCTTACAAGCTAAATAGATTTTGGAGGGGGGCTACTTTGGTATTTTCAGGAGATTGGTGTATTAATGGCAGTGCATTGGGTTATACGAAACCCTTCTTCTCCTCTTTTCGGCTTCTTCTCTATCTCTCTCTCTCTCTCTCTCTTTCCCCTTTGTTCTTCACGCTTTTTTGTTTAGTTGTCTTCCGATCATTCTTCTTCCTTTTTTCCTTTGCTTCTCTGTTTGTTTGATTTAGGTTATGGCTTCTTCTTATTTTTTTGCTATTTCAAGTTTTTAATTGTTTTTTTTCCCTTTTGAGTTTTATTTTCTTCTTTGTTTGTGTACTGTAATTTTTGTTTTTTTTTTAAATTAACTCTTTTGTTTTTTGATCTTTTGTTGGTGGATCTGGATTTCGTTGCATAGATCTAAACGGTATGGGAACTTTCTCTCTTTTCTGGTAATTTCGCTCCTTAAAACTTTTTTTTTCTCTGATTTTTTCCTGCTATTATTTCTTTATTATCCATTCTGTGTATTGAAGTTTTGGCCTTTGTTGGCATATTTTATGCTTGCTGTATTCTTGATTTTTGTTGCTATGCAAATTTTTGATGGTTTTTTTCTAGGGCTCATTTACCGTTTTCCCTTTGATACGAACCTCGCCAACTTGTGACGAAACCCGAAACAAGGATGATGCCTAGGACCGTTCTACAATCAGATTCGGATGGGAAACCTCGACCC
>JXTC01000251.1:0-14447 GCA_002914845.1 Trema orientale
GAGAGGCTGAGTAGAGAGAAGAGATGAATAAGGAAGAGAAAGAAGAAGAGAAAGAGGAAAAGAACGAGGAAGAGAAAGAGGGAGAGAAGGAGGGCGAAAATGGAGGAGAAGAGGGTGGTGACGATGGTCAAGAGGGTGGAGACGCTAGTGTACTCAACAAAAATGATGATAATAGGGATGGTGGTAATGATGGTAAGCTGGGAGGAGGAGAGAAAAAAGGTAAACAGAAGGAGGACGAGAATAAGGAGAAAGAGAAACAAAAAAGAAAGAAGACTGGGGCAGAGAAAGACGCAATAGCGACCAAGGTATTGTGTTCCATGGATGTCGATACCTATTACACAAGCTCTATGTTCTAGGAGTTTGAAAACTAGAGCATGCAAGACATGAGGGAAGATAATAACCCCATATTTCCTACGAAATTTAGAGAGAAAATGGGCTCTGAATTGGAATCCAACATCATTGAGAAGGGCATCCAGGCTGCTGTTGGTCTTGGAGATCATAAAGAGGTATTATACACAGGTTTAGATCAAGGATCACTTGAATATGGGTCACTTGACCACGGTTAACTTCTTCATGACCGTAGGTCCCGTGTCTCTTGACCTCAGTCAGGTGATACTTGACCTTTGTATTTTCAGGTAATTCAATTTGTTATATTTATCTTACGCTTGTAAATCGCAGCATGAAATGGAAAACAAGGACGCTGGTGATGATGACTTTGTGACCTAGGAAGAGAGAGGTGAAAAAGCTCAGGTGGACAAAACAGCTACAACTGAACGACCCAAACGAGTTGTGAAGGCAATTGACAAGTTCACACCTACTGAGAAGAAGAAGACTCTGCAGAAGAGTGTGCTAATAAAGCCCAAGGCAGCCATGCAGGCCCCCAGGAAGCAGAGGATTTGCCCTTTCTCTGTAGACCCTGATGCTGTAATAGAAAAAGAAAAATTGGCGTCCTTCGAAGTATTCATTCGACAAGGGCTGGTGAAGCACCATGCCAAGGAGTGAGAATTCTCTTTTCTCTTTTACTGTACTGATTTCTGCTTTGTTCTTATTATATTGAATTTCATGAGTTGTTATTTTTTCAGTCTCACTAAGCCGAAGTACAACAAATCCCATAACACATTAAAGTTCACAATAGACTTTGGAACATTGACACATAGGGATAAGAGTTGGTTTTACACCTTGTACGAACCAAATCAGTGGCTTTCTTCTGAGGTAATTATTGTTTAATTTGTTCATAGGAATGGATCATGTTGGTCTTGACTCGGGTCAGGACGTTCACAACTCATACTCGGGATGTTCCTGACTCATAGTCAGGACGGGTCGGGATGTTCATGACCCAGAGTCAAGAGGACCCTGACTTTATATTGAGTCAGAGTTAGGAGGTTCCTGGCCATGGGTTAGGATGGTTATGATGTTCATGACTAAAGGTCAAAAGGAACTTGACTCTGTACTGTCTTAGAGTTACGAAGTTCCTCGCCAGTCCATGTTGAGATTTTAGACCACTGGATCTTGCTTGTGGTTGATATTTCTTTAAGGTCCATTGTCGTTTATGATTCGTTCAAGGGAAGGCCCTCGCATGATGAGTTGGTAGACAAGAAGTGTTCAATGGTGGCTAAATGTTTGCCCCATCTTCTTCAGGCGGTTGGTGGATTCGATGGTAAGTTAGACGTTCAAAAAGGGACATAACCATTTTCATTCCGCCTCTGTGAGAGTAATCTACAGTAGAGCAACGGATTAGTAAATGATGTTAAACTCACTTTTTTTAAAATTTTCAGGTAAACTTTACCTTGAACATCTGTCACGACCTTCTTCATCTCAGGTCAAGGATCACTTGACGTGTGGTCAAGGTGAAGGATCATGGTCAAGGTCAAGAATTACTTCACCCATGTTTAAGGTCAAGGACGACTTGACCTTTGGTCACATCTCACTTGATCATGGGTCAAGTATTAGTTGACCCTCATTTCCTGTATTGCTATGTTTAAATTAATGTTTTGCTCATATTCAACGGAGATTGTGGTATGTTCATCATCAAGTATGCTGAGTTCCTCATATCTGACAAGCCAGTTTCCAAAGTCACTGCCGAAAGGATGGAAATATGAGGAGTACGTGTCACAAGCTTGCATTAATGTTTTACTTCTGTCACAAGCTTGCATGCGAGTTATATAATCATAGATTAAGGAAATATGAGGAGTACATGGAAACTGATAGAGATAAATAATCTAGTCGTTATCTTGAAAAGACTATTTTATTTTGGTTGTGATTCAGATAATGATGGTGCTTTTCATTTTTTTTTTCTGTTGAATAATATTTTCTTTTTTACTTAAAACTTATGGTATTGGCATAACTATGATTATGTTAAAACTTATTTATTGAGTAGAATTTAAATTCAGATCATTTCAGAAGTCGTTATTTATTACTCCTAGTTCAGATGCTCTTGATTCAAAGTCATGATGTTCTTGCCACAAAGTCAAAAAATTCTTGACCCAAAGTCGATAACCTTCGAATTATTTCAGAAGTCCTTATTTATTATTCCTAGTCAAAATGCTCCTGACTAAATGTCACGAAGCTATTGACTCAAGGTCACTAAGCACTTGACTTAAGGTCACGAAGCTCTTGACTCAGAGTCTTGATGTTCTTGATTCAAGGTCAAGAAGTACTTAAACCAAAGTCAATAACCTGCTGACCATAGCGTCAGCTAATTGATGAACTCCAAAGAAAATACAAGCAAATAAGGGAGCTATTCATTTTTTTGATACAAAATATTATAATCCCAATGAAGAGAATTTTGACTTCGGGTCAATAAGCTTTTGACCTAAGCAATATTGTTTTGCCGTATACATAATTTCAAACCTAATATATACAAAAAGTAATTAGGTAATGCCTCATGTAAATGTATTGACCCCCTTACACTTGTCATCTTCTTGTACAGTGATATGCAGCTTCATTAATGGTGCTACGGAGGGGAGTTGGATTATGGCACGTTTGCCTGTTGTGGCTTGAATTGCCACAACGTGAACATTTTTGCTTCACCGAGTCCTCACCAATTGATTCAATTTTGGTGTTCTTTGGCCTACCAGGAATTTTTGTTACGACTGGTGGTTCGACTATAAGGTTTACCACCTCATCAGGGAAAGTCAGATTTGATGGAGAATCGATCGGGTGCATAATGCCGGTATATGTCGCCTGTAATGCTACCTTGTTGTAGTACAGGGAAATAAAATTGTAGACAGATAGGCTGCGAACACCACATGCAGCCACACCATGTACATAGATAAATTGATTGAGTTCGAATTCACGACATTGACAAGTCCGTTTCCCTAGGTCGACAATGTATGACTTGCAATCACTGTCCACCACCACAAACTCATATACATTGGACAGTTTAACCTGAAATTAAATGTAACATGTAATAAGTAAAATAATTATACGTTAGATCAAGAGTTGCTTCACTTGTGTCATAGAGTTATTGACCTTTGGTCCAGTCAAGAACTTAATATTATAGGTCAAGAAACCATTGACCCACGATCAAAAGGTCTTGACCCATGATAAAGTGATCCTTCACCATATGACAATATTAACTTCTCCGTCATTGAAAATTTATGATTTTGCTTATATGAATTGAAAACTTACAATCGTTGTTGTTGACTCGTTAAATAAATCTCTTACACATTCTTCGGCATTTTTAGGTAAAACTATTTATAATTGTGCAGCTGCCTACCTTCTCTCAAAGAACCATTCTTGCATTCTGTCTCTTAACAACTTAATCAATTTCTTGATATGGAAGTCCCTCATTTTCTTGTCTATGGCATTCATTGACTCAGCATTGTTAGAAGTCATCATCGAGTACTTCTTACTATGGAAGTGGCAACGTGCCTATTTCTTGTTTCCGACTTCGTCTAGGTAGACCCTAACACTGGGGTCTTCATTGTCAAGCAAATCCATGTAAAGTGACCACTCCTCATGCGTGTATGCCTCAGCGGCTTTATAAAACTTCCATTTCAATGCTGAGGACGCATGAGGAAAAGCTCGTTTTAAATTACAACAAATACACCATGCAATAACTATCTCAGCATTCAGATATATTTCTTTCACTACATTAATAATACCATCATTTTTATCTGAGATTATTGCCTGAACTCTGCCTCCTATTGATTCCTTTAATTTGGTGAAGAAAAAATGCTACGACGCATTACTCTCTCTGTCAACAATGGCAAATGTCAGTGGGAATATTTGATCATTTGCATCCATTGGACATTGCAGTTAGCAATGTCTCACGAAAATTCGCCTTCAAGAAAGTTCCATCAACAACTATAACCGGCCGACAATGTGGCCACCCTTGAATAAAAGCAGTTAAAGACACAAAGAAGTACCTAAATATATCATGCTCATCCGTCGAAAGGGCCACAATAGAACATGGGTTAGACCACTTTAACAAGAAAGCTAAACGAGGCAAAAATCGATAAGCGTCTTCGTCGGAACCATTCAAAGCAATCAAAGCTTTCTCTTTCGCCCTCCAAGCCTTTTTATAACTCATGTGGACACCATGGTCCCTCCGCATTTTCTCCACAATATCATTAGGCCTGCGTGTCGTTTTGGTAGGGTCCATAAATTTATCCTTTATCATTTCACCAACTAAATATGTACTTGCATGACGGTGATACTTGTGCATAGTATCCACTACAAAAACAAAAAAAAATAAAAACATTGCTTATATGTTTTAGAAAAAAACTTTATTCACTGTCTTCAGGTCAAGAACATCTTGGATTTGAGTCAAGATTGTCTTGACCCATAGTCAATAAGGTCTTAATCGTAGTTAAGACCATCTTGACTTAAGGTGAAGAAGGTTTTGACCAATAGTCAAGATGTTGTTAAGGTAAGTTAACATCATCTGAACTCGGTCAAGAATAGTATCACCAGCACTCATGAACATCTTGACTCACGTGAAAATTATCTTGACTAGGGTCAAGAGCGTTATAACTGACAATACATATATAAGACTCCATACCTTTTGATTTGGAACAAATTCGTGTTTTTGATCGTAGTGGCACGAACAGCCCACTTGCCACTGTCATCTACGCATAGCATGTGCAAAGTTTTCCTGTTCGATTTTTTGGCCTTAAATTCAAAATAATTGATTATTGCAAACCTGCTTAAATACCTCTGTAATGCTATTTTACTCATATACATTTAACTAACTCTTAACATTATAGGTGAAACTTCGGTTTGCACATCTAGTTCATTTGAAGAAGAGAGGATAACTGAATTAGTACCACAATTGATTTGTTGGATACCATCACATGGTGCAGCGGAAGGTGGTGGGTGTAATATTCAAAATTTTACACCCATATCAGAGTTTAGGAATCAATATAGTTTTGTTATTTTAATACATTGAATAGTAAAACTATTTACAAAGAATAGTAAGAGCAAACCTTTCTCTTAGATTCTTCTTTTCCTTACGATGAGGTTGTGTCTCTTTCAACGGCTATGAAACCACGATCTTCCTCACCTAGCCTCGACACCAATGAACAGGAGAGTGGGCTCCTTATAGTCACAATCCTATTGTTTCTATCACACAGTTTTCTTGAGAAAATCTTGCTATAATTCTCAACACATGAGATAGCAAGAGGATGGAGACTAGAGGTAAGGGAAAAACTTTACACGTTAAAAAATAATCTCTCTCCCTTGCCTGAGAAAATTTTTTTTACGTTAAATGAAAGAATCTACCAATCGGCCTACCCCCTCTAAAACGTGTAGTAGACCTTTTTTTAAAAAAAATTTCCTTCTTTTCTTTTTGATTTACACGCATAAAGCTCTTTCCTATTTGATAAAATTTTGCCAATTAATCTAATATTAATTGCCATATATTTTCAAATAGAAAAAACAATTTTTTTCTTAAAAAAGAATTCAATACACGGCAAAGGGGTTGGTAGAATTTTCTCCTGTTGAAAAATTTTTAACGTGTAAAAAAAATTTCCATTTAGGTTTTAAACTATTTAAAACTATGTGAATCACAACATATAACAATTAAATAGGAAATAAAATTCCCTCCCCATGAAAAGGGTTTACACGCATAATACCCTATTTATTGTGTAAAATTTATTTCCTATTAAGTTGAAATATCTTTCCATCCTATTAAAATTATCTATTTAATTTATATAATTAATTCCATATAATTTTAATTTGGAAACAAAATAAAAAATTTAAACACATCTTCTTACACGTTTAAAGGAAAAAGAAATTCCTTAATTTCTTTTCCAAGGTAACGTGTAAACTTGTCATGCACAAGTTAATGTTCAAAAAAAAAATTCTTATTTTGTTTTATCCAAATATCCTATTAATCAAATTAAATAATGGAATTAACATAATTGGTAAATCATAATTTTCCAAATGAAATTAAATATAAAATAATCTCATTATATTTATGCTTGTATGCGTGTAACACAGAGAAAAAATCTCTGTTTTACACGCCTAGTACAGTGTAGTCCAATACACTGTATATTACCCCTTTTAAATAATCCTATTATTTAAAATTAGCAATAAAATTAAATAGACAAAAACAATAACATTTATTATTTATAATGTGACACATAAAACAATTAAATGTGTAACATTAACTTTAGTGTGACATAATTAATTAGAATTCAATAATTCTAAATTAATTATTAATACAAGAAAGTGACTATGTATCATGTTCAATACAGTGTTAATAGAGGTGGTTCGGGGACCTTGGACTTGTAATTTTAAGCTCCAATAAATTTGATAATTAATTAAACTCTTTAACTAAGTTATCGAATTTATTAGTTCCAGTGTTATTCCACTGAAAAACTAGAACTGCACTCTTAAAAGTTACAGTATAAATTACTCAAAGCAATCATAAAGTTTGTCCATTTGATCATTACATATAGATCAATCCTCCATAAATGATTCGTGAATAGAGTTTGGCTTGTCATCCGTTATCCTCTCTATTTACTTCTTTATCCTTAAGTTCCCATGATTTTCTAATGAACAACAAATTTATGATCGAATCATAAATTGAGCGCTCTATCGTTCAAGTACCAAATCATTACTTAAGAGAATCATTTCTCTAACTTCCGTTAGGAAGGAATGGATTCCATATTGTTAATTAATATTCCCAGCTATCTATAGTCTCATGCCTCCAACATATAAGGATTTGGTCCGGTATAAATTGAGACGTTACCGAATACATCAAGAGACATAAAAATATAAACAGAAGTCTATTAATTACTCAGGATTAAGATCATTCCATATATGATCATTAGTTGATAAATTTGAGTATTCTGTTCTATAACGGATGTTATCGAATATTCTAATTTATCTGGTCCAGTCCTATATAATCTCAATTATATATAGTACCTCCATTTGATGTCACTACATAAACAGTCTGGATCAGACTGTTCCATTCTCAATGGTAATGGACCGTACTAGTAATATTTAATATTAAAGATCCCAACTTTAATAATTAATTACGGACTAATTTTAGATTATATCCCTTAAACTTAATCCTCTTGTATGTATAACTTTTATACATACTAAGTTTAAGGTCACATTTTATAATCACGGAATTTTCATGATATTTATATATATTATCATAAATAATATATACAAGCAAATAAAAAACAAATATATTTATTTATTAGCAAGTCATTGTTTACATTTTGCTCTTAGGACAAAAACACCAACAATCTCCCACTTGCCCTAAAGCAAATGAGACATATCCCTTAATCCCATCCCTTCTAAGTGACTCTCAAAAGTCTTCGCAGGCAACGTCTTGGTGAATGGGTCAGCAAGGTTGTTTTCTGATGCTATCTTCATAACCAATACCTCTTGCTTCTTCTCGAAGTCTCTAATCACGTGATACTTGCGATGTATATGCTTAGATCTCTTATGGCTTCTTGGTTCTTTTGAATTTGCCACTGCACCACTGTTATCACAGAACAATGTGAGCGGTTTATCCATATTTAGAACTACTTCCAAATCACTCAAGAATTTACGGAGCCAAACTGCTTCCTTCGCTGCTTCTGAAGCAGCTACATATTCAGCTTCCATAGTTGAATCAGCAATACAATTTTGTTTTATGCTTCTCCAAACTATGGCTCCACCACCAAGAGTAAAAACTGACCCTGATGTAGATTTCCTACTGTCTATGTCAGACTGGAAATCAGAATCAGTATATCCAATAGGAATCAAATCCCTACCGGAGTACACCAGCATATAATTCCTCGTTCTCCGAAGGTACTTGAGAATGTGTTTCACAGCTATCCAGTGATCCAATCCTGGGTTAGATTGAAACCGACTGACTATTCCTACGGCGTAGCAGATGTCAGGCCTAGTGCATAGCATTGCATACATAAGGCTTCCAACTGCTGATGCGTAAGGAATCCGTCCCATGTCTTCTTCCTCTTGAGGTGTCTTTGGACACTGCTCCTTAGAAATATGAACTCTATGTCGTGAGGGCAATTGTCCTCTTTTGGAGTTTTGCATCGCAAATCTAACAAGCACTTTGTCAATGTACGATGCTTGAGACAGAGCTAACAGTTTATTCCGGCGATCACGTATAAGTTGGATCCCAAGAATATAACTTGCCTCTCCCAAATCTTTCATTTGGAATTGGTTAGCTAGCCATTTCTTAACGTTTGATAACATTTCCACATTGTTTCCAATTAGGAGAATGTCATCAACATAGAGAATTAAGAAAACCACTCTTTGATCTTTAATATACTTGTAAACACAAGGTTCATCAGGATTCTGATCAAAACCATAAGATTTTATAGCTTCATCAAACCTTATGTTCCAAGATCTTGAAGCTTGCTTAAGTCCATAAATAGACCTTTGCAGCTTGCAAACTTTTTGCTCTTGACCTTTGGCAACAAAACCTTCTGGTTGAACCATATAAATGGTTTCATCAAGATAACCATTAAGAAAAGCTGTCTTGACGTCCATTTGCCATATTTCATAATCGAAATAAGTAGCTATGAATAAAAGAATGCGAATGGACTTCAACATGGCTACTGGCAAAAAAGTTTCCTCATAGTCAACTCCTTCCTTTTGGGTGTAACCCTTTGTCACTAGCATTGCTTTGAAAGTCTTCACTTCTCCGTCCACTCCTCTTTTTCGCTTGTAGATCCACTTACAACCAATGGGTCTTACCTCATCAGGAAGGTCTACAAGTTTCCAGACTGAGTTAGAATACATTGATTCTATCTCAAGGTTCATAGCCTCTTGCCATTTCTCTTTGTCAGAATCATTCATTGCCATCTTATATGTCAATGGATCATCTTTGCCATCATCAGAGATAACTATTTGAGCTTCTCCAATTTCTCTATAGCGAGCAGGTGGTCTTATCACCCTCTCACTACGTCGAGGTGGCAAAGTATCCTGATTTAGAGAGGTGGTTTCTTTTTCTTGTTCGGCAACAATTGTCGGTTGTGGTCTGATCTTATCAGAAAGTAACTCTTCTATGACAACTTTGCTACGAGGTTTATAGTCTGTCATATAGTTGGTTTCAAGAAAAGTTGCATTTGTCGATACAAATACTTTCTTATCTTGAGGGCTATAAAATAGACCTCCCCTCGTTCCTTTGGGATATCCTACAAACATGCATACTTTTGTACGTGGTTCCAGTTTCCCAGTTTTTCCTTTTAGCACGTGTGCTGGACACCCCCATATACGTATATATCGCAAACTAGGTTTTCGACCATTCCATAACTCTAGGGGTGTCTTTGGTACTGACTTTGATGGTACCACGTTCAAGATATATACAGCAGTTTGCAACGCATAACCCCAAAATGAGTTGGGTAATGTAGAATAACTAAGCATGGATCTTACCATGTCTAGTAATGTTCTATTTCTCCTTTCTGCAACACCGTTTTGTTGTGGTGTACCTGGTGCTGTGAGTTGTGATATAATTCCATGTTCAACAAGGTGAACTTTGAATTCATCATCAACGTATTCACCTCCTCGATCTGATCGAAGAGATTTTATTGACTTACCTAACTGCTTTTCAGCTTCTGCTTGGAATTCTTTAAACTTTCCAAAAGTTTCAGATTTCCTATGCATTAGGTAAATATAACCATATCTCGAATAGTCATTAATAAATGTGACAAAATATTCATAACCCCCTCTTGCTTGTACATTCAATGGACCACATACATCAGAATGTATTAATTGAAGAGGTTCATCGGCTCTTTGACCTTTTGCAGAAAACGATCTTTTGGTCATTTTTCCTTCAAGACAGGATTCACAAACTGGTAGAGTGCCAACATTTAGCTCTCTTAAAGGACCATCCTTTACTAGTCTGTTAATTCTATCAAGATTTATGTGACCCAGTCTAAGATGCCAAAGATATGTGTTATTGTCATGAGAAATCTTTTGTTTCTTAGCTTTGGGTTTTTCAACTCTAAACATCTCAGTATTCAGCAGTGACTTATCAGTAGGCCTTATCATATAAAGCCCATCATTTAGAAATCCAGAACAAATATTCAAACCATTTCTAGAAATAATAACGGAATTATTATCAAATGAAACAGAATAATTTTGTTCATACAACCTGGAAATAGAAATCAAATTTCTCTTAAAACCAGAAATAAAATAAACATTGTTCAAAACAAGAAATTTATTATTATTAAAATTTAAACGGACTTCTCCCACTGCTGAAACTGAGACCAAAGCTCCATTACCCACTCTCATGGTGAAGTCCCCATCAGAAAGTTCCCGCTAACAACTAAGCATCTGCAAAGAAGTACAAATATGGTTAGTCGCTCCTGAATCTACTATCCAAGGTGACGAATCATTTTCAACTAAACAAGATTCAATGACAAGTAAATCACATTCACCTTTCTTTCTCTTTTCTTTGAGCTCCTCGAGATACTTTGTACAGTTTCTCTTCCAGTGCCCATCTACACCACAGTGGAAACATTTTCCTTTGGGCTACTTTTCTTTGGAGCTCTTGTTCTTGTTGTTGTTGTTGTTCTTCTTTTTCTTATTTCCACCACTATTGTTCTTCCCCTTTCCTTTAGTTTGGCTTTTCCTCTTCTTGTCCTTACTTGAAGAGGGTCCAGCTTCAGCAATATTTCCTTCAGCAGCTTTTGTTTCTGGCTCCTTTCCTTTTGAGATAGACTCAAAAGTTTAGAGCTCATTAAGAAGCTCAGTCAAGTTGTAAGAGAGTTTGTTCATAACATAATTACTCTTAAACTGAAGGAAATCATGGGAAAGGGTTTCAAGAATCATGCCCACTTGTGTAGCCTCATCAATGGTCGCACCATGGAGTTCAGCTTCATTAATGTGGCTAATCATCTTAAGAACATGTTCACGAACAGACGAGCCAACTTTCATCTTTGCATTCATAATGGCCTTCACAACCTCATGACGAGACTGGTTGGAAGGTCGCCCAAACATCTGTTATAGAGACTCCATTATCTCAAATGCAGTCTCCATCGGTTCGTGCTTAGTTCTAAGCACTTCAGACATTCCTGCTAGCAAGTAGCAGCGGGCCTTGGAGTTGGCGTTATTCCATTTGTCATATGCCTCTCGAACAGTTCGAGTAGCATTAGCAGCAGGTTGTTCAGGACATTCCTCGGTTAGGACAAATTTATAGTTCTCACAGACAAGAACTATGTTCATGTTACTTTTCCACTTATTAAAATTCTCTCCGATTAATTTTTCAGTTGCAAGTAACGCGGTAATGGGATTCGACATGATTGCTGAAAATAAATAATTGACTTTAAATATTTGCTAAAATATTATCAAACATAAATTAGGTATAGTAAAATAAATAATGATGCATGATGCATATGTAAATAATTTTTACTAATACCACGATTGAACGGCCAACATAATAATGTGTCGCCGTAGGGTAGGTCATATTTTTACTAATTGAACCGAGACTTTTTCAATTAATAAATGTCAATCAAAATATCTCATATTTTTCACATTTATTAATTACCGTTTTATTTGGTCAAAGTATAATTAACACATTTAATTATACCCTTATGAGTGTGACCTACCGTTTCAGATTTCATGGACTTAACTCAAAACTGCTGCCGTAGGGTAAGTCAATTTTGAAATACACTTGAAATCCTATCTTAAAGAAGACAACATTGCTATTGATTTAAAACGGACACCCTCCGTAGGGAGGACGAAATCTAAGCGTCACAAGGCGCCTNTTTACTAATTGAACCGAGACTTTCTCAATCAATAAATGTCAATCAAAATATCTCATATTTTCCACATTTATTAATTACCGTTTTATTTGGTCAAAGTATAATTAACACATTTAATTATACCCTTATGAGTGTGACCTACCGTTTCAGATTTCATGGACTTAACTCAAAACTGCCGCCGTAGGGTAGGTCAATTTTGAAATACATCTTGAAATCCTATCTTAAAGAAGTCAACATTGCTATTGATTTAAAACGGACACCCTCCGTAGGGAGGACGAAATCTAAGCGTCACAAGGCGCCTCTTAAATCTCACGGTGTTGTACTAACGGTAGAGACCAAAGGTTATATTGCCATATTACCCGCTCCCACTCATTATTCTTAAATATATGTTTAAATATATTTTTATTATTTAAATCTAACAATTTAGATTTATTAAATCCTAAAGAAATCTAAACAATTTAATTTCTTGGATATTATAGAATCAAATTCTATTTTAATAAATTACCATATTTTCTCAAATCTAAATTTATTATTAAATTACTATACTACCCTATATAAACTATTTTATATAAAAATAGCATAGTTAAAAAAAATGTGATATTACCAAGTTTTAACTAATTTAAAACTAAATCACATTATTTATTCAAGATTATGCAAATTTCAATAAAAAAGCTAATCTTAAATAAAATTAATCTAATTAATTTTTAATGTGCATAATATAAACTTTTATTCAATTAAAACAATTTTATGAATAAAATATATGCACATGCACATGCACATGCACATGCACACGCATGCATGGTATTAAAAAAAATTGAGTAGGCATTTTTCTAATCTGGATGACATGTTATATGCATGATTATAACATAAGATTATCAACCATAAAATTAAAAATTGAGATCTAGGCCGGGTTGCATTGGATATTACATAACCAAGAATAAAATAAAATACACTACCAAAAATTAAGAAAAACCTAGAACTAGACTACCATAGACCTAGTCTTGAAAAAATTCTTCATTCATTAGGGTTGACCGTCATATGGTGGAAACCCTTTTGAGGTAGGGTTGGCACACGGGCTATGGGCCCGGGTGGTGTCTCTTGGTTCTCTTCCTTCGATCTCCATCAAAAGAATATTACACATGTAAATTCCTATACCCTTACTAGAAGGGTTTACATTGATTTTGATCTAATCAAAATTAAAAGAATAAAGATCCAATGCAACCATATAATTAACGACCTATTTCTCATTAACCATACATCCATCTCATGTAACAAAATCATCATACATCAACATGCAATAAAATGCCTACTCACATGACATACACATAAAAACACGATTATAATAATCATGTTTATTAAAATAACAAAATCCTCATATAATAACCTAGGCTCTGGTACCATTTGTAGGAAACCATCATATGGTGCAGCGGAAGGTGGTGGGTGTAATATTCATAATTTTACACCCATATCAGAGTTTAGGAATCGATATAGTTTTGTTATTTTAATACACAGAATAAAAATAACTGTTACAAAGAAAAAGATGACAAACCTTTCTTGTAGCCTTTTCTTTTTACTGATGATGAGATTGTTTATCTTGGCTATGATACCACGATCTTCCTCACCAAGCCTCAGCACCAATGATCAGGAGAGTGGGCTCCTAATAGTCACAATCTTATTGTTTCTATCACACTATTTTCTTAAGAAAACTTGCTATAGGTCTCAACTCATGAGATAACAAGAGTATGGAGATTAGAGGGAAGGAAAAATACTCTACACATTAAAACTAATTCTCCTTGCCTGAGAAAAAAATTTTTTGCATTAAAATTCTCACCCAATCGGCCTCCCCTCTTAAACGTGTAGTAGCCTTTTAAAAAAAAATTTCCTTCTTTTCTTTTTTTTTGATTTACACGCATAAAGCTCTTTCCTATTTGATAAAATTTTGCCAATTAATCCAATATTAATTGCCATATATTTTCAAATAGAAAAAATAATTTTTTCTTAAAAGGTAATCTTAAAACACGGCAAAAGAGTGGAGAATTTTCTTCTGTAGAAAAATTTTAACGTGTAGAATAAAAAATTTCCATTTAGGTTTTAAACTATTTAAAACCATGTGAATCACAACATATATCACTTAAATAGGAAATAAAAATCCCCTCCCCATGAAAGGGTTTACACGCATAACATAGGGATTTTAATGTGTAATTTAGTTTCCTATTAAAGTGAAAATATCTTTCCATCCTTTTAAAATTATCTATTTAATTTATATAA
>JXTC01000251.1:43498-53688 GCA_002914845.1 Trema orientale
TTCTCTTTGCATTGGCTCATACTTTCAAAAGATTTTTCTCATACTTTCAAAGATTTTTCAAACTATCTTAAGGTTAAAATGGTTATTTTATTTTAGAAGTTTGAAAATTAATATCATTTTTAATCTAGTCATAATTCTCTCAAAAAGTCCATTTTTACTGATAAAATATTTGAAAAATAATGGGATTTAAAATATCGATCAAAAAGGAACCAAAGAAACCAATCAGTGGTTTCTGGTCCTAAAATGGTCGACCACTGGTGGTCGACCACTACAACACGACCATTTGACCGTTGGAGCTAAATGTCACTATCAGATTCCAACGGCTAGTAAAAATGGTCGACCACTTTTGAAAGTGGTCGACCACTTTTGAAAGTGGTCGACCACTTTTCTGGCAGACAGCCAGTAACGGTCGAAAATGGCTAGTTTTTGAAGATATCTATAAATAGAGCCAAGTTTGACGACTCAGAACAAGAGAACATGAACCTACATTGATTCCCAATCAGTTTCTAAGTGCAAAAGCTCGCTTTTACTTCACTTTAACTTTCAAATCATATTGAGCCAATCTTAGAGCATTTATTGTGCATTGTTCTCAAATCTCCTAAGCCAAAATTGTATTCATTATTTTATGAGGAGAGTTTGTGAGTGAGTGTTCACTCGTGTCTATTACAAAACTATTTGAGTTTAGGTGAGGTTGCCACCAGAGTCTAAACAACCCGTGCATAGGTGAGGTTGCCACCGGAGTCTAAACAACCCGTGTATTGGTGAGGTTGACACCATTGTCTAAACAACCCGGTATTGGTGAGATTGGCACCATTGTCTAAACAATCCGTATAGGTGAGGTTGTCACCGGAGTCAAAACAATCCGAGGTTAGGCATGATAGAGCCGGAGTCAAGACTATTGTAAAGGCTAGGGTGTGCCTAAGAAGAATTCACTCCGTTTGTACAAGGATCGGTCAAGCCCACAATGTTGATCCGAATAGTGGAAGCTCAAAGCAAGTTGCCGAGGGCCGGGGACGTAGGCAAACTGTCGTGTTTGTCAAACCTCGTAAAAATTGAGTTTGCACTTTCTCTATCCCTACGATCTTTACTTTATTGCAAGTTATATGTTTGAGTGTTTGATATTTATTGTATTTAATTGCCTTGATTTTATTGTTATATACTTGCTATTATTATTGATTTAGCTTGAAGGTTTCAAAATAGTGGTATATGGTTTTAAATAGTTGAAAAGTTCCGCAAAAGTTTTGAAACCCAATTCACCCCCCCTATTGGGTAGTCAATCTTGGGCTAATAATTCCTAACAATTGGTATCAGAGCTTGGTGCTCAAATTTAAAGGACTTAACCGTCTTGAGATGGCTAACCCAAACAATTTTCAAAATCTTTCAAATGAGGGGTTTTCAACTAGACCACCGTTTTTCAATGGTATTGACTACAATATTTAGAAAATTAAAATGCTTAAATTTCTTAAATTCACGGGTGATGATTTATTAAATATTGTTGTTCAAGGTCCATATATTCCTAGGAAAATGATTGACAATAAATTTGTTGAAAAAGAGTTTTATGAATATGATGATTTTGACAAAATCATGTTTTCTAGGAATGGATGTGCTTTTAATTATTTGTTATGTAGCATAGATGTAAATATTTATAATAATATACAAATGGCTACTAATGCACACGAAATGTGAAAAATAATTGAAAGCACATATACCATCACAAGTCAAATGGAAGACAACGATGAAGGAGATGAGGAGAAAGATAAGAAAAAGAAAGTTATTACTCTCAAATCTTCCATGCAAGAAGAAGAAATCAAAGACACTTGGGATGATAGCAATGATGGTAATTCGGATAATAATATTGAAGAAGAAGTAGACAACAAGTGCTTCATGGCAATAAAAAATGAGGTAAGCTCACTTGAAACTAAAAACAAATTTCATGATGTTAGTGATACTAGTAGTGAGTTTAGTGATGATAGTGATAATGATTTATCTTATAAGGAGCTATTAAATGATTTCAATAATTTGCATACTAATTATAAATTGCTTGTTTTGAAAACTAATGCTCTCAAGAAGAAGTTATCTCTTTTATCGAAAGAACTTGAGAATTTTTCAAAAAAAAAAAAGAAGTTATTTTGACATGTGATATATGTGTATCTTTGAAAAATGAAAATACTTCCTTAAAAGAAAAAGTTTTAGATTTAACCAAAATTGTCCATACTTTTACAAATGGAAAGAAAAATTTTGATATGATGCTTGGTGGACAAAAATGCATTTTTGACAAAGGAGGTATTGGGTACAAATCTTCTATAAAACAAAAATACCTCAAAAATTACTTTGTGAAAGCTAGTTCTGGTAATACTAAACATACATGTACTTATTGTAATCAAGATGGACATACTAGTTTTTCATGCTTTGTCAAGAAAAATGCATATTTTGGTGTCAAACAACAATGGGTACCAAAGAGTTCAAAGACTAACCCCCAAGGACCCAAAGTCATATGGGTAACAAAAGTCCATATTTGAATCTTTGTTGTAGGAATAAGCAAGAAGGTGTTCGCTCCAAGTACTTGACCGATGACTTCACCAAGATCTTAACTTTCACAAAGGAATGATGGTGAATATTTCATTTTTGGAGACAACACCAAAAGCAAGATTATTGGCATAAATAATATCGGTAACAATTCATTACCTATCTTTGAGAATATCTTGTCAGAAATCTAATTTGTTCAATTCTTGTCAATTATATGATTTTGGTTATTGAAGTTTTTTTTATTCTTTTAAAAGTTTAATTTGAAATTTTGAACAAATTATATCTTTTGATCAAAACAAAATTATTTTTATTGTTAAAATATATTCAAGTCAAGATAAATTCTGTTTTGTCTTAAAAGAAAAATATTATTTGTTTATGGCATAGAAAAACTTGGATATGCTAGTATGCGTACAATTTCAAAACTATGTTAAAGAAATCTTGTTATGATTTACCTAGTTTATTTTCTTTGGAAATAGTAAGATTTATAAAGCATGTCAATTTGGAAACCAAGTTAATTATTTTTGAAAAATATTATGCTTTTGAGTTAGTTGATAATTTTTCAAAAAACTTTACATAATTTTCTTTATTCGTTTCAAAATGGCCTTGATCATATTTGAATGCAAATATTTTACCAAAATACTTCTAGGCCAAAATTGTCAACACTATTTGTGATGTTTTAAACCGAGTATTGATTAAACTGATTTTGAATGAAATGCCATTGTGAGTTTTGAAATGATAAAAAAAAAAAATTCAATATTGACTATTTTAGAGTCTTTGGATGCAAATATTTTGTTCTTTTTAAAAAAAAAAAAAAATCAAAGACAACTTGAATATTTTGATTCAAAATCCAACATTGGAACTTTTATTAGCTACTCTACTACTAGTAATGCACAAAGATAGTTTTTCTACAAAAGAACTAAGTAGTAGATGAATCTATGCATGCAATATTTGATGAAACTAATGACTCCTTCAAGGAGAAAAGCATAGATGATATTGTTGTAGGTATGGTATCAAGCTTGAATGATTAGAGCTTAAAGATAAATCAAAGATGATGATTAAGTCCAACCTCAACACAAAGAAGATGAAGAGCTTTTGGAAGAATGGTATGGTTGATTTTATTTGAATTATTTATGAGTCTAAATTTGATTGACACATTAATTGCTCATATATGATTCATATATATTGCAAAATGCATATTGCTTAAAATCTTATATTTGTGCAAATGCTTGATAGTTTGTCATTTTGAATTTGTGTATATGATTTTTTTATGAGAACAAATTTTTTAAAGAATATCACTTTTGAGGTTCTCATTAGCTTTCAAGACTTGGATTGACATTCTTTGAGTTTCAATGAATTATTGTCTTGAATGATTCTCTTAGTTTGGATGCCTTATGTTTGTGACTCTACTATTTGGCATTAATATCTCTCATATATATGAATGATCCTTGCTTACTTTGGTTAGTTACATTTTGATCATAATTCATATATTGAGGTGGAGCATATCTATGATTTGCTTCTGCTAAATTAGTCATATATCTTTTGAATGCATCATTTTTGATATCTCTCCATAGTTTGATGAAAATAAAAAAAAAAAAGGAAAAGAAATTATTTCACTATTGTGCTTGAATGATTTAGAATTTCTCCTATGCTTTACGATTAATTATACTTGGAGAAATATGTTTTCAACAGTGAAAATTATGCTAGAGCTTTCATGATGTTCAATAAAATTATTTTCACCTTGTCCTAGAGCTTTCATGATCTTGATTTGATGCAACTTCCTTATTTTGAATATGCTATATTTGTCATACTTATTATCAATAGAAGAGATTTTGCTAAAAATAAAAAGATTGCTCTTATTTTGGTATCATATTATTGTTCAATCTTATATTTGAAATTGTTATTCTTATTTTGAAGATTGTTCAATTCTATATTCCTCCATATCTCTTTATTGCATAACTTGTCATACTATCTTTCACATAGGAGAAAATTGTTTGTGTATTACTCTTTCATATATTTTTTGTCTCAAAGTCAAATGGAGAGAGTAATATCGTGAACTAATATGGGAAGAAGAATATATTTTTTCTATGATTGCTCTTGATTACTTGAAAATCCATTGGTATCAATTTGGTCTTTATTTTTAATTTAAATTAATTGGTGTCAACTTAGTTATTCACACAAATGGTACCCTTGAGCTGTTTTTTTCCTAATAATTGGTATCTATAAATTCTTTTTAACATTTGGTATCCATGAGCTAAATTTTTTTTAACAATAGATATCCATGTGCTAAATTTTTAACAAGTGGTAAACAATTGGTATCTATGAGTTTTTTTTTTAACAAGTGGTGTTTATGAGCTCAAATATTCAAAATATGCATACTTTACAAGTTTAAGGGGAGTTTTACTCTCTTTTTATTGAGCATATTTTGAGGAGGAGAATTCAAGATTTGGTAAGGACACTTATTTCTATTTATTTCTTATCCTTACTCCTTTTTAAAAATATATATATAGATATATGTGTATATGAAAGAGATTTTTAAGAACTATTCAGATTTTTATGCATTATAAAACTCTTCTCAACCTTATGCTTATTTTAAAAATATTTTGAAAGATTCGTTCTTTATAAGACATCTAGTTTGAAAATTGTTTTCTATCTTTTTAATGATGTCAAAAGGGGGAGAAGTATGTTGATTTATGAAAATGAGCATAAAAGGGAGAACTTTGTTTAGCAAACATTCTTAATTTTCTCATAATATGCTTATAATGTTTAATTGAGTTAAAAAGGGGAGAAAGTTCCTTTTACTTTCTCAAAGCATATTTTGAGACGGAGCTTAAAATATGGTAAAGATTAAGGTAAACTTGTCAAACTTCATATCCTTACTGCATATTTTCTTTTATCTCATAAATCAATGTTTGTCATCATCAAAAAGGGGGAGATTGTTGGGAAATTGAGATTTCAATCTTACTCACTCTTATTTTGAAAATAACAAACATTTAATTTAGTACTAATGATTTAACTTGAGTGTGTAGTGAAATAGCTAAAAAAAATTCTAGCTCAAGTTTATCGAGAAATCAAGCTTGAAGATGGATGCATATTGGAGTNTCAAGCTTGAAGATGGACAATCAAGATACAAGATCGTGTCTAGATAGGGTATATTCATATTTAGTCTTGTATTTGATTTAGTTCATTGCACACAAATTCTCTTTGCATTGGCTCATACTTTCAAAAGATTTTTCTCATACTTGCAAAGATTTTTCAAACTATCTTAAGGTTAAAATGGTTATTTTATTTTAGAAGTTTGAAAATTAATATCATTTTTAATCTAGTCATAATTCCCTCAAAAAGTCCATTTTTACTGATAAAATATTTGGAAAATAATGGGATTTAAAATATCGACCAAAAAGGAATCAAAGAAACCAATCAGTGGTTTTTGGTCCTAAAATGGTCGACCACTACAACACGACCATTTGACCGTTGGAGCTAAATGTCACTATCAGATTCTAACGGCTAGTAAAAATGGTCGACCACTTTTCTGGCAGACAGCCAGTAACGGTCGAAAACGGCTAGTTTTTGAAGATATCTATAAATAGAGCCAAGTTTGACGACTTAGAACAAGAGAACATGAACCTACATTGATTCCCAATCAGTTTCTAAGTGCAAAAGCTCTCTTTTACTTCACTGTAACTTTCAAATCATATTGAGCCAATCTTAGAGCATTCATTGTGCATTATTCTCAAATCTCCTAAGCTAAAATTGTATTCATTATTTTGTGAGGAGAGTTTGTGAGTGAGTGCTCACTCGTGTCTATTACAAAACTATTTGAGTTTAGGTGAGATTGCCACTGGAGTCTAAACAACCCGTGCATAGGTGAGGTTGGTACCGGAGTCTAAATAACCCGTGTATTGGTGAGGTTGGCACCATTGTCTAAACAACCCGGTATTGGTGAGATTGGCACCATTATCTAAACAATCCGTATAGGTGAGGTTGTCACCAGAGTCAAAACAATCCAAGGTTAGGCGTGATAGAGCCGGAGTCAAGACTATTGTAAAGGCTAGGGTGTGCCTAAGAAGAATTCACTCCGTTTGTATAAGGATCGGTCAAGCCCACAATCTTGATCCGAATAGTGGAAGCTCAAAGCAAGTTGCCGAGGGCCGGGGACGTAGACAAACTGTCGTGTTTGTCGAACCTCGTAAAAATTGAGTTTGCACTTTCTCTATTCCTACGATCTTTACTTTATTGCAAGTTATATGTTTGAGTGTTTGATATTTATTGTATTTAATTGCCTTGATATTATTGTTATATACTTGCTATTATTATTGATTTAGCTTGAAGGTTTCAAAATAGTGGTATATGATTTTAAATAGTTGAAAAGTTCCGCAAAAGTTTTGAAACCCAATTCACCCCCCTCTTGGGTAGTCAATCTTGGGCTAATAATTCCTAACAGCAGGATAATGGGAGAGGATAGGGTTTTTTAGATTTTGAGAACATCGAAAGGTCACCAGCCTGATATAAGATACTGTTGTTGTTGTCTAACACTTTATCAGTTACTATTTGAAATTTGTAAGGTTTGTTTTTTAATATTATTTACGTGGTCATTTTGAGATATAATTATGTATTTGCTTGATATTGATATAATATTAATTAATGCAATTCTTGCTATAAATACACGAGATTCGGTTCTATAACTATCATGTTTGTGAAGAGCAAATGGATAAAAAAATCCAAGTCCATTTACTTCCTAGTTTTGCTCCTGATGTTTTTCTTGTTCTTCGAGTGCTTAGGTAATCCTCACTAGTTATAAATTATTTTTCAGTACTAAAACTCTTATGTTGTTTTAGTTACATATTATTGTCTAATGATTGAATGATCATTTTGCTAGGCTTCGTGGAAATTTTTTAAATTAAATATCCTTTATAATAATATTTTGATGAGCCAGCATGGCCTTAATGATTGATATAGGATTTCTAGAAGTTGGGTACACGATATCTATTTGATCTTACTTGCAGATTGTAACTTGATTTCACCTCCTCTGTTAGGAAGTGAAGTCCTAGACGATTTTCAATATTTGATGTTATGATAATGTTGTTATTATCATTGCTTGACATATAATAATAATAATAATAATAATAATAATAAAGAATTATTGTTCATGTTAATATTAACATTATTATTATAATTTTGGGATAGTATTATTTTTATATTTTGTATTTTGATACATTTTGTTTAATTTATACCTTATGTTTTGGTTATTATCAACATTGACCCTTAAGTTTAAAATCTATTATAAATTTATACCTTGATACTAATTTAGAGCAGTTAATTATTTACGAAGATAATTTAATAGACTTATTCTCGGATTAGTTTTTATACAGTTTATTTTTAATTTTTTAAATGGCATCTTAGTAAATTAACTGCTCTAAATTAGTGTCAGGGTATAAATTAACAAATTTCAAATCTAATGATCAATGTTGATAATAACCAAAACGCAATGTATAATTTGAACAAAGTGTCAAAATACAAGGTATAAAAATGATAATATCCCTTATTGATTAATCGATCCATGTATTTACTTAAAGTCTGAATTAATAAATTGTTTAGCTGGCTAACCATTTTTGATCTACACCATCAGGAACACAATATTGATCTAAGGTAAATTTAGACCCAATTGCACGCATACACAAGGCAAATAAAGAATAAAATAATTTAAAATAGTTCAGCTATAAAATATATATAGCTTGTATCTACGAGACATCACCAACAAATATTACACTTAAAAAATATATATATATATATATATATATATATATATTTATAAGTACATTGTCTCTCAAAAACTCCATAAACTTATAATTATGCTTTCTCTTGATTTTTTTTTTTCAAATGTTAAAACTTGTGTGTTTTAGTTAAATATTATTTAAATGATGGTCGATTGATATTTGCAGTATCAATCTCACTGTAATTGTCTAAATTAGAAACTCCTTTATAACAAATAGCGTTTACTTTAAGTTTTGTAGCAGATGGATTTGGACGCGTGATAATGTAGTTCCATTTACTCTTAATTTTATTAAACTTTTTCTTAATAAAATTTTTTATAAGTTGGATTTGGATGCACAGTACATATGATTCTACTTACAACTCAACTCTTAATTGTTTTACCTCTATTTTCAGCTTTTATTACATAGATCAAACCATCTAAGCTTGCAAGGATGTTCAAGATTTAGTTAATTAGCTCTATTTGGAATGTACGCCGAATTGAATTGATAAATTAATTTGAGAGATAAACATGATTGGTGAAACCAAAATATAGTAATTAACTTTAACCAAACCAATTAGATCGTTAGCATTTGATGCGTCAAGTTTTGATTGGGGGACCTTTTGCTTTTTTTTTTTTTTTAAAAAAAAAAAAAGCAAACAAAACAAAAAATAATTTATATCTATTATATATAGATCGAGTCTAAATACATTTGAAACGTGTACTTTTATTATTTTGTTTGGATTGAGTTGATGGTGTAAAAATTTACTCATAATCTAAATCAAATTCTGAATGTGTTAGTACTTAAACAACTTGAACAGATGCATTGAAAGGGTACTATTTTAATTAGATGATTCCTACCTTAGTCCACAAACCCTCTCCCAAATTTATATTAAAAATTAAGAAAAGAAAACCTCGAACCTGATTGTATCCAAATTAAGTGGCCTTGGTTGGATCGGTTGCTCTGAGTCGGAGTTTTACTTCAATACTTTGATGATCCTACATTTGACTACGATCATCTTTTTATGTTTCAATGTCCATTTTAGTTCATTTCAACTTATTTAGTTATTTTATACATAGAAATGTAACTTAAATTTTACTTTTTATGTTTCTTAAAACATATACGCTGATCAGAAAGTAATTCCTGGGCATTTTCATACAAATCGAGAATGTATTCCGAGATGCATGGCATATTTTCCAAATGCTTTTGACTCAGATTGTGAACTCGGTAGGTGTGTTTGCTATATCGTGAAATAACATCCTTGATTAGTCCACATCTACTATGTTAAATAATATCATTTTAATGTATAACAAACTATACTATAAGTAATGTATGCTAAAATATTTTACAGTAGTATCTATGTTACTGGTATAGATCGTATTTTACAATAACAATGTTGTTACAAGTTTGCGGTTGAATGCAACCAATATTACGTAAATTTATTTATTTATTTATTTTTTTGTTCATTTTGCTAAAACGATTTCCATATAAAATCAATTTCATAGTGTTTTTCGGCTTTTGGTCTAGAAATGCTTGAAATATATACATATATATAGAGAGCACCAATCAAGTAGGTTTTTTTTTTTTTTTTTTTACCTATTCATAGATATTATTTTGGCCAATTTAAATTGGTCATATACGTCTTTTCATGATAAAAGAAGAAGAGAGAAAATCATTAAATAATAGGTATTTATTTTTATGGGCGCGTCTACAGTAGGGGCGTCCCTACGTAAGGCCCTGTTTATACACCGTTTGATAGGAATCTGTGTATAAATAGATTCCCCATAGATTCTCATCAAACGGTGTATAAACAGGGGCCTTACATAGGGGCGCCCCTACTATAGCCGCCTCCTTATTTTTATTATTTTTTTTTCAACTACTCAAATTATAGTAGCCGTTAGATCAATGATCCAA
>JXTC01000251.1:83159-96069 GCA_002914845.1 Trema orientale
TTTGATGATTAGTGACCTCATTAGTTGGCCACAAGTTTGGATACTAGTAATTAATCACTAGTCTTGTAATTATAATCAGTCACTAGTCTGAAAAGTTGTAACTAAATTAGCTATTGGTAACAAGATTGGATTGTAACTAAATTAGCTATTGGTAACAAGATTGGATATAGTAAAAAGTTACGTAGTAATTATATGTACTCATCTAATTAGTAACCATTAATCAGATTGGTAATTAATAAGTAGTAACCGAATTAGATAGTGACATCAAGGCTAGTGACCAATAACCAATGAGTAACTAGTCTAATATTGGTAATTGGTAACCAGTAACCAAATTGGCCTTACATAGAAACTAGAAACTAGTAACTAAATTTTGGTAACTAGCAACAAAATTGATTATTAGTTCCATTATTTTGGATATAATTAGTAAATGGTAACCAGTTTACAATTTGTTTATTGATTAGTCATTAATCTTTTAAATACTAATAGTTAATATCCTAAGTAATTAAAGATTGAAGGAAAAAAAAGTATAACTTTTTTTTGTTCCTTAAAGATTAAAGAGAAAAAAAGAAAAAAAAAAAAAAAAAGAGAAAAGAAGTAGTGCTAATGACTAGTAACTAATTGGTTATGGCAACCAGTCATTAACCTTCTGGTTATTGATAGTCAATATCCTAATTAATTAAAGATTATAGGAAAAAAAGAGAGCAAGACTTTGAGAATAATATTATCTACCACTATGCCAGTAAAGACCTTCTATCATTGATTTCGCTTTTTTACTTTATAACTGACTTTAAAACAAAGATGGCTTTATTTACAACATCTGTCATCGCGTTGTTACTCTCTTTTTTTCAAAAATACCAATCCGATGCCGTATAAAAACTCATTACTCTCCCGTACTATATATATGCAATTTTTTATTATTTTTAATGGTAAAAGCCAAAAAAACCCATAAAAAACAATTAAACTAGAAAATGGGTCGTACTTCTATTAATTGTGGCCTAAAAGTTGCAACCGGGTTAATTTTCTCGATTTTTTTGGGTCTTTTTGAGGTTTCCCTATAAAAATAAAAAATATATATTACATGGTATATGGGAAAAGAATTAGTTTTCGTACCGTGTAAATTGGTATTTTTGAAAAAAATGGTTTGACATCATTTCTTATCTTTCCTTCCCCTCAAGTTCGATATCTACCTAGCAAACATCGCTTCTTTTTCCTTTTCTTTTTCTTTTCCTTTTTTTGGTTCTTTTTTCACGTTTCTTTTTTTCCCCCTCATCAAATCCTCCCTCTTTTTATTCATCTTTTAAAATTGTTTTTCCCTTTTTTATTTTTAAAATTGGTTACCACTAACTAGTTTAGTTGTTACTTTGGTTATCAATTACCAATGATCATTTAATTACCAATTTGACTATTAGTTACTAGAGTGGTAATAAGATTGATAACCGGACTAGTTATCATATTGATTACTTGATATCTAGTAATAAGTCTTCAAACTAGTTTCTAAACAAGACCAATTTGGTTATTAGTTAATGTCAAATTAGTTATTAGTTTCCAATCATGTGATTGATTTATTACTACTAAGCTACCAATTTGATTACTGGTATTATCATATTGGTTACCAATTATTATCAGATTAGTTATTGGTTTCTAGTATTGTAATTGATTGGTTAAAATTAATTAGCTTATAGTAGTTACCAATTATCAAGTTGGTTACTAGTTAGTGATTTCTAAACTAAATAGTTCACTAGTCTTGCCAAATCTAGTTGTCAGTTACCAAATACTACTTACTTTAATTAAAAGTGGTAACCAATCTAATTACTAATAGCAATCTTGGTACTCATTTTCAAAAAAAAAAAAAATAGCAATCTTGTTACTAGTTACTCTGGTTACTGGTTACCCTAAATACTGGTTATAAGTCTTGTGATTGATTATTATTTACTGACTACTACTTATTAGACCGGTTACCAGTCTTGCATATGTTTTAAATTGGTTATTGGTTACAAGTTACCAATCTAGTTACTAGTTTCCAAACTAGTGGCTAGTTTCAGGATTGGTGACTTCCTATCTGGTTACCAATAAGCTAATAATTTGCTTTTGGTTATTAATTACAAGGTTGATTACTAGATTGAGAAAAAAAAAAACACATACACACAGAGAAAATGACCAATTTAATTATCGGTTACATTATATACTGGTTACTAGTTTTGTGATAAATTACCAATTATAAGACAAGTTACCATTAACTAATTTAATTACTGATTATCAATTTTGTTATTAGTTACTAATATTTTATCTTGGGACTAGTAACCAATTTGATTATTGGTTACTAGTCCATCACAAGTTACTAGTTACTGGTTACTAGTTACTATTACTGATTTTCAAACTAATCTTTTTTTCTATTTCCTCTTATAAAAGCATCTCTCATTATCGGTGATGTATGTCGCAAGCAATAAATATCAATTTAAAATCCACAACTAAGTAAAGAAAATTTATTCTTCAAAAAATCCAACAATAAGCTCATAGTATGGTTCAAGAGCCAAATAGAAGCAATCTGAAATGATTACAAATTATCGTGTAGGACATGAAAGAAACTGCAAAATATTTGTTACAAATTGCCCAATGGGAGAATCAAAAGAAAGATATGATCTTAAAGCTCATTTTAATTTAACATTTACAACTCTATTTGGCATCAGACTTTGTACTTCTGCTTGCCATTTCAATTCCTATGTTAAATGAGAAAAAATTGAGGAACATAATGATAAATGCAAAACACATAGCAAATAAATAAATATAAAATAATTCACATAAATATATATATACAGATATATATATATATATATATATAGGAAATGCATATTTCAATCAATAACTCGTAAAATTAAACCAAAAAAAAAAAANTTGGTTTCTAGTATTGTAATTGATTGGTTAAAATTAATTAGCTTATAGTAGTTACCAATTATCAAGTTGGTTACTAGTTAGTGATTTCTAAACTAAATAGTTCACTAGTCTTGCCAAATCTAGTTGTCAGTTACCAAATACTACTTACTTTAATTAAAAGTGGTAACCAATCTAATTACTAATAGCAATCTTGGTACTCATTTTCAAAAAAAAAAAAAATAGTAATCTTGTTACTAGTTACTCTGGTTACTAGTTACCCTAAATACTGGTTATAAGTCTTGTGATTGATTATTATTTACTGGTTACTACTTATTAGACCGGTTACCAGTCTTGCATATGTTTTAAATTGGTTATTGGTTACAAGTTACCAATCTGGTTACTAGTTTCCAAACTAGTGGCTAGTTTCAGGATTAGTGACTTCCTATCTGGTTACTAATAAGCTAATAATTTACTTTTGGTTATTAATTACAAGGTTGATTACTGGATTGAGAAAAAAAAAAACACATACACACAGAGAAAATGACCAATTTAATTATCGGTTACATTAGATACTGGTTACTAGTTTGTTGATAAATTACCAATTATAAGAGAAGTTACCATTAACTAATTTAATTACTGGTTACCAATTTTGTTACTAGTTACCAATATTTTGTCTTGGGACTAGTAACCAATTTGATCATTGGTTACTAGTTACTGGTTACTAGTTACTATTACTGATTTTTCAAACTAATCTTTTTTTCTATTTCCTCTTATAAAAGCATCTCTCATTATCGGTGATGTATGTCGCAAACAATAAATATCAATTTAAAATCCACAACTAAGTAAAGAAAATTTATTCTTCAAAAAATCCAACAATAAGCTCATAGTATAGTTCAAGAGCCAAATAGAAGCAATCTGAAATGATTACAAATTATCGTGTAGGACATGAAAGAAACTGCAAAATATTTGTTACAAATTGCCTAATGGGAGAATCAAAAGAAAGATATGATCTTAAAGCTCATTTTAATTTAACCTTTACATCTCTATTTGGCATCAGACTTTGTACTTCTGCTTGCCATTTCAATTCCTATGTTAAATGAAAAAAAATTGAGGAACATATTGATAAATGCAAAACACATAGCAAATAAATAAATATAAAATAATTCACATAAATATATATATACAGATATATATATATGAAATGCATATTTCAATCAATAACTCGTAAATTTTTTTTTTTTTTTAAAAGTGGGGCTTAACTAATGACCACCACTTTACTACAAATTAAAAGAAAATGACACACACACACACTACCAAGGTTTGAACCCCTGACCCCCCCCAAACACACACACACAACCCTCAAACCTTGGACCAACTGAGCTAAAATAACTCGTAAAATTAAACCAAAGAAAAGCACAAACGGAGTAGGTAATAAATACATGGAGTTGATAATTTTTTTTTAAATTTTTTTTCTCATCCGTAGATCCTAAAGTTCAGTTGGTAATGCCTTCTCCTAAAAATTAAGCATCCACCTATTCTCTACAATAAACATCCTATTCTCTACAATAAACATGATTACTTGATTCAAAAATACACAATACCATCTAGAAAAACAGAATATTAAAAGAACTAAAATGTAATTTGAATGAACTGTAATAGATCATGGATATTGAGATTAATGCTAATTCTCATAAAAGATAGCCCATGTAGAAAGATTATAATCAGCTCAAATGAAATCCAGTTCTTCATGTTATTATTTCCTATCAACCATAATGTAACACAACTTTTACGAGAAACTATAACAAAAAAAAAATGTATGAAATGAAACACAATAAAAGAAACTGAAAAAGAAAAATGATCAAAAACCCTTAACATCATCAAAAATTTGTAAGGCAAGAATTACCCAATACATGAAATTGTCAAAAACAATTTAGCAAATACATGGTGGGCAATACTAAACTTATACAAAAATATATGAGTACAGCGACCCTTGAGGATGCCTTGATATGCAACATCAATTAACAACAAACACAAGAAACAAGCTCAAGAACACGTGATTTGATTTCCTTTTAATTTAACAAACTTTCTTCAACTACGCTAAAATTAAGTAGTGTGCTCATGAAACTACTATGAACTACGGAAATAAATCACTAATTCTTATGTACCCAAAAACAACAAATTGAAAGGTAAAACTGACCTTATCGTCGACGACGTCATCATCAAAATTGCACACAGCCTCAAAGCATCAAGTTGTTAGTGATTACTTAACTTAGGCACTCACTTAGTGCTCTTAAGCTAGTAATGCCCAATCATCATGTTGTTATCAATCGAGCTACGACATCGTTGGTGGAGGATTCTAAATTAGAGATATAGGATGAGCTATGGTATCATGACTTAGCCAATGAAGGTGGCATCAAAATGGGGCTAGTCATGGCAATAGGGCGGATCGGGGACGGTTTTTCAATTACCATTCCTATCCTTGAAAGCCAATCACAATATCATACCCGCCTCATTAACTATTTTTCTAGATGCGGGGACGATACGAGTATTAACTAGTGGATAACGAGAAAAACTGTAGTTACCCATTACCCATTGATAATAATAAAATATTAAAAAAATAAGATGAAAATACTAAATTCTTTTCATAATCAACAAAATATTAAACACAACAATATACTAATAATTTTTAAACTCTAAAATTTAAATATATAAGTACACATAACTCTCCAAATTCATTATTTTACTAAAAATATAAGAATATAGATAGTGTAAAATTAAATAGATATTTATATGTATAATAATTTTTTTATGTAAATATATATATATTGAAGCGGTTACGATGCGGATTACACTAATACCGTCTCCGCACCATACCCACATATTAACGGTGCTGTTATTCCCCACTTAAGTGGTATTTCCCCTCTCTGTTCGGATTAGATAATCAGAGATACCCGTAACTGTGGGTTATATTGCCATCCCTAAGGCTATGTTTGGTAGAGAGGAAAGAAAGTAGGAGGGAAGGAAAAATTAGGAGGGAAAGAAAATGTGTAGGATGGAAAGGAAAGTGTCTTTCCTCAATTGTTGTTTGGTATGTAGGAAGGAAAGAAAATTAGTATATTTTAAAATGACTATTTTGCCCTTTTTATTAAAATTTTAAAAGTAGTTTACAAGGTTAATTTGGTAAATTTACTTTAAAGCATTTGTAAAAAAATTTTTCCTCTCCCTTTTCTCTCTATTTTTGGGAGGAAAATATTGGAGTGGGTCCCACCATATTTTTCCCTCCCCTTTTCTCTTCCATTTTCTCTTCCCTTCCCTTTTCCCTCTTACCAAACAACCCAAAATTTTTTTTCTCTCCACTTTTCCCTCAAAACTTTTCCTTCCTCTCCCTTTTCCTTCCTACCAAACATAGCCTAAATGGAGCTGGTCGGGTATGGCAAGTCTGAGCAAGTGTGTCATTTTTCTAAAAATGACAGTATGAAAAAAATAGAAAGATGGGTGCCATATATTTACAATTTTTTTAAAAAACACCGTGTATTGCCAAATTTGCTCAATTTATAGGAGGAAGTTTGATTTTTTATGGTAAAAATTTTTAAATGGGTATTTTTGGGTAATTTATGAGTACTTTACTTACTATAAGGGTATTTTTGGGAATTTTATTACTCCAGGGGTATTTTTAGTATTTTGTGAATTAAATAGGTGTTATTGGATATTTTTCTAATTGTATGAGTATTTTAGTTAATATAAGGATAATTTGGGTATTTTGTTAATCTAGGGCACTTTTGGGTATTGTATGAATTAAATGGGTATTTTATGAGAATTTTACTTACTATAAGGGTATTTTTGGTATTTTATTATTCTAGGGGTATTTTGGGTATTTTGTGAATTAAATAGGTATTTTTAGGATTTTTTTTTACATAGCATACTTCTTGGGAAAAATTATTTGTAGGGATATTTTGGGAATTTTATTAATTGTAGGAATATTTTAGTTACTATAAGGGTATTTCGTGAATTAAATTTTTTTGTGGTTATTTTGTCAAAATAACCTACTTTTTGTAATTAATTAGTCGTAAGGATATTTTGGGTATAATTATAATTTTAGGGGTATTTTGGGTATTTTATTAATTATATGAGTATTACTATCCTATTATTTTATCAATTTACTATCCTATTATTTTATTTATTTACATTAATTATATTTTTTTAATTCTTTTTTCTTATCATTTTAATTTGGTTTTAACTGCTTAATTACAAAAAAATTTTAAACATTTTACTCTACAAATTATTAATTAAATATCGATTTATTATGCTAAAATGGAACTCAAGTGTATGATCCTATGGTAGGTACAACATTTTACAGAGTATGTGATAACCATGCATCAAGTATGTCAAGAAATCATACTTAAAAACTCATTTGGTATTATTCTGGGAATTACAAAAAATTGGGCAGCATAACGGCTGTATTTTTCCAAAACCAAAATTTTAAACCTGCATAAAAAAAACCATACAACCAATCCCAGAACAATCCAATATATCTCAACAATCCACAAGTTCATCAAATATCCATTCAAACCATTAAAATCCATGAAAATCGATAATTTCAAGAAATAGGTTATAGTGCATAATTCAAAACAAAATAAGTTAAAAACTTGGTAATTGAACCCCTACCTCACCTGGATAGCTAGACTAAGCTAGTGGCGCCCGTAGATTCTCCCGTTGATCAACAGGTCGCTCGGAGAGTCATTTCGGGATCCCGTGAGCTCACTTTGAGAGGTGACTTTCCGAACAAAGCGTCAAATCGTGAAACTGAGGCCACCACTGAATTTAGAGCACCCAAAAATATTGGGTTAGACATATAATTTGATAAATTTGGGCCCGAGCCTATGACATGCAAATCGAGACGAAATTCCGAGAATCTGAAAAATTCCGATTTTTTTTCAAAAGGAAAAAAAAAACAATTTAAATTTTTTGAAAAATCTTGAAACTATTTAGGGAAATGCCATTTCCAAAAATATTTTTAAAAATATTATTTTTTTACTAATTGATGAGATACTTGATGTAAGATTAATTACCTCAAGTAACTCTTGATAAGTTACCTTGAGTACTTTCAAAAAGCACTAATTTTTAAAAGATGGTATTTTTCTCAATATTATTAGAGGGTAATATTTTTCTAAATAAATTTAAAATTTCTCAAAACTTTCAACCTATCCGTGACTTTTCAATTTGTTAGACTAGGGGTTTGGATTTATGTAAAAAGCCAAATTGTATAATTTATAAAAGGAACATGAATATTGAGTGCCTCGCCAGGCCTCGATTCCCTCTGTCATTGTCATCGTCGTTTGTAAATTTAAGCCTCAATTAATACACTTGTTTTTACTTTTTTATTATTTTTTTATTTGAATCGGCGAACCTTAGTGATACTAAACAAGCTAAATATATATAGGTACTATAAGAATATTTAAACGTATTAAATTTAAAACTCAACTAATAACCTTTGGTCCTTCCAAAAAACTAGTAACCTTTGGTGGTACTAAACAAGCTAAGTATAGATAGATACAATACATAATTATATTTAGACCTTATCAGTTACTATTTGAAATTTGAAAGGTTTGTTTTTTAATGTTATTTATGTGGTCATTTTGAGATATAAATATGTATTTGCTTGATGATATAATATTAATTAATGTAATTCTTGCTATAAATTCAAGAGGTTCGGTTCTATAACTATCGTGTTTGTGAATAGAAAATGGATAAAAAATACAAGTCCATTTCTTAGCTTTGCTCCTGATGTTTTTCTTTTTCTTCGAGTGCTTAGGTAATCCTCACTACTTATAAATTATTATTCAGTACTAAAACTCTTATGTTAATTGTTTTAGTTACATATTATTTTCTAATGATTGAATGATCATTTTGCAAGGCTTCATAGAAATTTTTTAAATTAAATATTCTTTATAATAATATTGGGTGAGCTAGCATGGCCTTAATGATTGATATAGGATTTCTAGAAGTTGGGTACATGATATATTGGATTTTACTTGCAGATTGTAACTTGATTCCACCTCCTCTGTTAGGAAGTAAAGTCCTAAACGATTTTCAGTTTGTGATGTTATGATAATGTTGTTATTATCATTGCATGACATGTAATAATAATAATAATAATAATAATAAAGCAAAGAATTATTGTTCACGTTAATATTAACATTATTATTATTATCACTCGATCTACGTATTTAATTAAAGCCTGAATTAATAAATTGTTTGGCCGGCTAACCGTTTTCGATGTTGTTGTAAAATCTACACAATCAAGAATACAACATTGATCTAAGGTGAATTTAGACCCAATTGCACACATACACAAGAAAAATAAAGAACAAAATAATTTGAAATTGTTCAGCTATAAAATATAACTTATATCTACGGGACATCACTAACAAATATTACACTTAAAAAAAAAGGAAGAATTTTTTTTCTTCTGTTTTTTCCTCCTTGCTGAATATTATTATTTTGTTTTTTCTCAATTCTTTCAACTTCTTATTATGTTTTTTTCTCTCTCTTTTTTTTTTTTTTTTTAATGCTAAAACTTGTATGTGTTTTAGTTAGATATTATTTAAACGATGGTCGATTGATCATATGCAATATTGATCTCACTGCAATTTTCTAAATTAAAAACTCCTTTATAATAAATAGCTTTACTTTAAGTTTTTGTAGCAGATGGATTTGGATGTAAGATAATGTGGTTCCACAAGCACGACATGACTCAAAAAGTACGAAAAGCACGATCTGAATACTTTAAAAAGTATTTATTTTTATTTGTTATATTATTTATATTTGTAAATTTTGTATGTCTTTTCGGTTTTTTTATTAATAAATGCAATTTTCTTGTTATTTCTTTTAAAAATAATTTTCTATTAGTGATTTTTAATTGAATATTTTCTTTTCAAATAATTTTGGATATATTATATATTTGGATTATTATTTTAAATAAAAATATAATTATTTAATTAAATATTTTTAAAATTCATAAAATATTGACTATCATAATAATTTAATAGGTCAATCGAAGATGGGCACAAAGATATACTAGCACGTTTGGTACACTACGTTCGGCACAATAAAAGCCTAGCACGAGCACGAGCATAATANTTTCCACCTACCTGAAAAATATAATTATATTGTCTCTCAAAAATTCCAAAAACTTATAATATGTTTTTAGCTCTCTCTTGATTTTTTTTTTTAATGCTAAAACTTGTATGTGTTTTAGTTAGATATTATTTAAACGATGGTCGATTGATCATATGCAATATTGATCTCACTGCAATTTTCTAAATTAAAAACTCCTTTATAATAAATAGCTTTACTTTAAGTTTTTGTAGCAGATGGATTTGGATGTAAGATAATGTGGTTCCACAAGCACGACATGACTCAAAAAGTACGAAAAGCACGATCTGAATACTTTAAAAAGTATTTATTTTTATTTGTTATATTATTTATATTTGTAAATTTTGTATGTCTTTTCGGTTTTTTTATTAATAAATGCAATTTTCTTGTTATTTCTTTTAAAAATAATTTTCTATTAGTGATTTTTAATTGAATATTTTCTTTTCAAATAATTTTGGATATATTATATATTTGGATTATTATTTTAAATAAAAATATAATTATTTAATTAAATATTTTTAAAATTCATAAAATATTGACTATCATAATAATTTAATAGGTCAATCGAAGATGGGCACAAAGATATACTAGCACGTTTGGTACACTACGTTCGGCACAATAAAAGCCTAGCACGAGCACGAGCATAATACGAGTACGGCACCAAATGTGCCTGTGGACCATGTCGGGCCTAGAGTTTTGAAACTTGGGCCAGTACGAGCACGGTATGATATTTTGTTGGGCCGTACCAAGCATGACACAAGGCACGAGTGGGTATTTGACATATCTAATGAGAGAACATTTGTATGTATTTTTTTTTATAAAAAAACAAACAAAACAAAAAATAATCTATATCTATTGTGGATAGATCGAGTCTAAATACATTTAGAAAGTGTACTTTTATTATTTTGTTTGGATTGAGTTGATGGTGTAAAAATTAACTCACAACCTCAAATTCTAAATCGTGTTAGTACTTAAACAACTTGAACAGACGTATTGAAAGGGTGCCATTTTAATTGGATGTTTCTAGTGTTGCCTTAGTCCACAAACCTCTCCCAAACTTATATTAAAAAAAAAGAAAAACCTCGAACGTAAATGTATCCAAATTGAATGGCCTTGGTTGGATCGGTTGCTCAGAGTCGGAGCATTACTTTAATACTTTGATGATCCTACATTTGACCATTTCAACTTATTTAGTTATTTTATACGTAGAAATATTGTGCCCTAACTTTTACTTTGTGTGTTTCTTAAAATATATACAGATGCTGATTAGAAAGTAGTTCCTGGACATTGTCATACAAATCGAGAATGTATTCCGAGATGCATGGCATATTTTCCAAATGCTTTTGACTCAGATTGTGAACTCGATAGGTGTCTTTGCTATATCGCGAAATAACATCCTTAATTAGTCCTGACGAAGTGGATTAGCTCAAGTGGTAAGAGCATCTACTACTCAGGATATCGGTCTTAGGTTCGAGTCATACCGGGGTAGGCGTAAAAGCCAATTATCCCTAATGGGGTGGGGTGGAGATTGGGTATTATTAGGTATTTTCCTTTAATTTGTAATAAGTGGAGGTCATTAGTTAAGCCCTACTTAAAAAAAAAAACATCCTTAATTAGTCCACATCTACTATATTAAATAATGTCATTTTCATGTATGACAAACTATACTATAATTAAGTAATGTGTGCTAAAATATTTTACAGTAGTATCTGTGTTGCTGGTTATAGATCGTATTTTACAATAACAACGTTGTTACAAGTTTGTGATTGAATGCAACCAATATTACGTATATTTATTTATTTGTTCTTTTTGCTAAACGATTTTCATATAAAATCAATTTCATAGTTTTTCGGGCTTTTGGTCTAGATATGCTTGACATATATATATATAGGTTGACAATCCAGTAGGTATTTTTTTTCTTTATCTATGTGTAAGTATTTTTTTTTAGTCGTTGGATTATCATCTAGTGGTGATTCAACGGCTATAATGAGGTGCATGAAAAGACGTGCATCATTAATGCTACTTCTCTCTATTACTTTTTGCAATAAAAAAATATGAACAATAAATTTTCATTGGCCAAAATGATACCTATGTATATGTAAAAAAAAAAAAGAAATACATAGTGGATTTTCAACTTTTGCCTTAAACTACATACACCTAGTCGATCGAACCCAAAGTCAGGAATCTACACCGATGCAAGAATTTGTCAGTTTGAACACAATCTATTAAATTATTTCAATAATAGGAAAAACATATAAATGCACTGATGGAAGGTCAAAATATAACAGAACTAAATTTGAGTTTACTGCATTCCTTATAGTAGCAGATATCCAAATCAATGTGACTTTGATTAATTTACTTTAGTACAACATAATCTAATAATAGTAAGGGGTCTATAATTTTTTTTTATTTTTTTATTTTTTTTTTAAAAAGAGTAGAAAGTGAATAGAATAGGTCTATAAGCCAAATGAGGCGCCAAGCAACCTAACCTTCTTAAGCGTACAAACTCTCATATATATATATATATATATATATATATACACATATGTAGATTTATACATGGGCTGAGCCTATTTGGATCACATCTAGACAAATAGAAGCGTGGCAATGAGCAATGACACAAAACGCACGCTGCGAGAGAAAAATATGGGTACGTATATTTCCAGACAAGCCAATTACAGTGAGACCTACAGAAACACATATGGGTTTGGAAAAATGATCTCCCGAATATTGGGTAGCTGTCGTTAAACTTGGTAGAATACTTTATGAAATGAGTGGAGTAACCGAAAATATAGCCAGAAAGGCTATTTCAATAGCGGCATCAAAAATGCCTATACGAACCCAATTCATTATTTCAGGATAGAGAGCCAAAAGAGGTTTTTTG
>JXTC01000251.1:111716-176658 GCA_002914845.1 Trema orientale
TAAAGAAACAAGTCTCTCCATAATTAACACTTAATCATGTTTGTTTCTTTATACACAAACAAAGTCATGAAATCTTTTTCAGATAAATAAACTATACGACTAAGATAGTTTAATCTAGCAAATATCATAATTGCATATAAGAAAAAATTGTTTATACTCAAAGGGTATAATTGAAAATCTGCTTTTTAGGACAAATATCTCAACATATACACTATATCCAAACGTGTACATACCTTAGCATACATAAGACTTTCTACTGTTGATGCGTAAGAGAGCTTCTGCATTTTCTTAACTTTATTCTCATTCTTGGAGTACTGACATTTAGACTGAATTTATCACCCTTAGCAATGATGTGTCTCCAAATGCACACGTTGCTCATGACAAATCTTTCAAGCACCTTATAGATATAGCTCTTTTATGATAACCCAAAGATACTCCGAGAGCGATCTCAGTGTATCTGTATTGCTAATACAAAAGAAGTGTCCCTAAGATCTTTCATTTCAAAGTTATTTGATAGAAATCTTTTGGTTTCATGCAGTAGGCCTATATCATTGCTAGCCAAACATATGTCGATATATATCATCGACATACAAAATCAGGAAGATATATTTTCTCCCATTAAACTTGTGATAAATACATCCATCACCGAATTTTTCTCAAAACCGAACAAGAAAATAACTTGATGGAACTTATGATACCATTGGCAGGAAGCTTGCTTGAGACTATAGATAGATTTTCTTTAGTTTATGGACCATAGACTTTGGATCTCCAGTTATATCACATATATCATTTTCTCAATATCACCATTGAGAAATGCATTCTTTATATCTATCTGATGTAGCTCTAGATCAGCATGAGCTATAAAGCTTATAATTGTCCTGAAAGAGTCTTTCGAAGAGAGTGGAGAGAAAGTCTCTTTATAATCGATGCCTTCTTTTTGAGTAAATCTCTTAGTAATAAGACGAGCCTTACATCTCTTAATATTTCTTTTCGAATCTCTCTTGGTCTTAAATATCTATTTGCAACCAATAGATTTCTTACCTTCAAGCAATTTGACGAGATCCTAAACGTCGTTGTTTTTCATGAATTTTATCTCATCCTTCATAGTATCAATCCACTGTTGGGATTTAGAACTTTGTTTGGCTTGCGTGAAATTAATTGAATCATTTTTAACTCCTATATCAAATTCATGTTCTTAGAGATAAATGACAAAATCATTCAAAATTACGTTTCTCCTTCTCTATCAGATCTCCTTATTGGCAACTTCCTCATTTTAGATAGGGAGTTGTTGAATATTATTTTGATTATCCAGATTTGCATCTTGAATAAAAGAGTATAAAAAGCGAAAAAAATTTTAAATAAAATTCATAATTTTACTAAAAGAAAAAAGAATCGTAATTTATTTTTACAAAATAGAAGTAAAGTAAAAGGCAATGAAGTTTAGATACCAACATTAATAGCATCCAGAAAATGACGGAGATGTATATCTATAGCTCAGAAAACTCATTCCTTTCACACTGTGAAAAGAATTTTCAATCCTAGACCCCAAATTTCAACCTTTCATACAAACTTCTTTTCTCTTCACCCCTTTGATACATATACTATCGCGTGTTTCTTTCTCTTTCGGAATTGAAAATTCAAATAAAAACGTAAAATGCTCTTTACCAACGCTCAATGGCGTCGAGAGAAACCAAAAGATGCAATATCGGTACAACAATTGGTTGATGTTTGATTATTAATATTTAGATCTTAATTATTTAATTGATTATGCTCATTTTATTTTATTAAACTAACAAAATATTCATTCTATAATTATATTCAAATTAAGATTTATTCGATATATATGTTTAATAACAAAATGGTATAATATCAAGCTAAGCTTTTTAGTAAGTTTATATGTAAAAGAGACCATCCTTCCCTAAACTTGTTCAAATTATAAGAGCTCCATCTCTTTCAACTGTTCATATAATTTTAGTTCGTCAATGAAGCTCAAAATTAAGTGAAACAGAAAACTCCTAAAACAATGCCCAGGAGATATTGCATGATTTACAATATCAAACTTATTGGTTATAAATGGATATTTAAGAAAAAGCCTAACAATCATATTGATGTTGCCTGAAGGTAGATATTGCATGATTTACATGATTTACAAAGACAGTGTAACAAGATTGATGTAAGGTTTTGAGATATTGAAAATATGATTCACTGTGCATTGATGTAAGGTTTTAAGATATTGAAAATATGATTCACTATATGCATGTGGTAAAAAGTGATTTTAAGGTTGCTGTGAGTATGATAAATTCCTCTAATAGTATGTTTAGCAATACTGTTAGTGATTGGTATTTATTAAGAGATAAATGTGGTAGCTCTTGTTGCAGTGGAGATTCTTCTCACTTTCTCGATTTTTTCTTTCGAAAATAAAGCAGCCCATAATTAGTTTTTTCTATGTTGATATTTTGTTTTGTTATTATGATATTTCTACTTGCATGTATTAGTCATGTTATAGCAAATGATTTATTTTGATAATAAATTTCTCTATTACCTTTAGGGGGAAAAAAAAAAAAGAAGCAATTTCTTAAGAAATTTCAAATGGCATTTTGTTGCCCGGATACGATTACATTACATCAAGTTTTATTTTATTTTTTCCCTTTAACATTTTTAGACAATAAGAAATTCATCATCAAAGTAGATCATCGCTGAATCATTTACATCTCGTGTTTGGTTTTGAAGTGAAGATTTTGATGGCGTTGTAAGAGAACTCGAAAAAGGAAAAGTATGCCTTCACTTTCTATTCTTAAGGATTTTCTTAACAACCAATCATATACCTCTGACTGGGGGTGGGGGGGGAATAGCATATATCTCCAAGTACCTAAAAAAAGGGGCTGCAATATATCTTTTATTTTCTTTTTGTTTTTAATTTTTTTAGGTACAAGGACTGCAATATTTAAGCAGAAGGAAAGTAAGAAAAAACAAAAGAAAAGAATCAAATTCAAAATTTACACTACAAATGGATTGCAAACTTCTTAATAATTCTTTTCAAAACACATTTAAGAGTTTTTATTTTTTTATTTTCTCTAGAATTCAAAATTTGTCATAAGGCTCCATAAAAAAAAAATTGCTTTTTGTCGAGAGGAAAGAGAAGAGGAGGAGAAAGAAAAAGAGGAATAGAAAATGTCAAAGGAAATAAAAGAAAGAAACATGGTTCTCCATTATAGTTTTTTGCTAAGTAGACATGAAAGAAAATTAATTAATTTAAAAGTGATTATGTCATCGTGATAAAATTAATGTTTTAGAGTTCGATAATAAAAGATAGTTCAGTAATTCAAGAGCTTTTTCTCTTTATTTGTAGTTAATTTTTATATCAAATTCTGGAGGACTAAACTTTCTCTTTTTTACGAAACAAATCCATTCTACGTTTTCCACCATTTCTTCTCTTATGTTTTATTCTTTTTTTTTTTTTCCATTTCCTCTCTCTTTTCCCCTCTACCAATCATAGCATAAAGAAGCACTTGATTCTTAATAGCAATCCATTTCCAACATATCCCCCATTGAGTACTTCTAGTCCTAGAAGAGCTGCAGAGGTAGACAAAAGTAATTTTAGCCACGAAGTGAAGAGAAAATTTCTATGTGAAAATGTGCCAATAAGTTGCAAATGCAATTATATTCTTAAAATAAAAGATGTCCACTAGTCCTTTCAAAAAAAAAAAAAGAAAAGAAAAGAAAAAAGATGTCCACTAGTACCACAGGTGGCTCTCACCTTTGTCATTTTTTTATTTTTTATTTTTGACATATTACTTTCTTGCTTTGCTGACAAAAGTGCAAAACAACAAAAATGATGCTTACTCCCAAAAAAAGAAAAGGATGATACTTTTTTTTGCTGAGAAGAGGAGGATGATACTTATCCGCTTGTTAATGCCAAAACAACAACAAAAAAATTATTAAAAAAAAATGGGAGACAAGACTTCCTAATAAACCAGCTGGTATGTAATATTTGTCAGTTGTCACCACCAACCCAATTAAATAAATACAATTTTATGTATCTTCCAATAAAGTCTTTGATTTGAGCTTATTATCAAAAAAAAAAAAAAAAAAGTCTTTGATTTGAGCAACAACAGCACCATTCACTAACCATAATAATAACTATAATTATAATAAAAGACACTGATGATTAAGTGACAAGTCAAGCCAAGCCCTGCATCATCCCCTAATTCAATTGAGCTCTTTACTTCTTTATCCCTTAGTCCCCCAAGTTCTCATCCTTGGCAGACTTCGCCGCCGCCGCCGCCGCCGTCGTCTCCGGACTCCCACGGGCCGTTGTAGCATATTAGAATCATTGAAAGTTGTTTCTCTTTTTGTGATCTCCTGTATTTCACCAAAAAATTTTAAAAAAAAAATATGGTGGAGTTGGTGTTGTCAAAGTTGGTGGAGTCTATTGTATCCCAAGCAGTGGAACGAACATCAGACCTCCTCATCCATGAAGCCAATTCCTTGGCTAGCGTCAAGGACGACGTGGAGCGGTTGCGAACCGAGCTGCGACGAATGCGGTGCTTCCTGAAAGATGCAGATCGCAAGCAGGAGCAAGACGAGCGTGTCCGCAATTGGGTCGCCGAAGTCAAAGACGTAGCTCTTGATGTTGAAGATGCGATCGAAACTTTCATCGAAAAGGTCTCATCTTCTTACGTTAGAGTTTTCCATCTACGTGGACTTCGTAGTAGAATTAACTCTATTTATGTCAAGATAGAAGATATCTTCAAAAGCACTCAAACGTACCGGATTGAGTTTTCTAAGCAAGAGGGTACAAGTGGCACTACTACTACTACTAACGCTTCCGCCGCGGCCGACCATGCGCGGCGAAGGAATCTGAGAAGATCGTACGAGGATCCGGATGACGATGTCGTCACCTTGGATGATAGTTTGACGGCTTTGAAGGATCAGTTGATGAGGGTGGAAGACCGTTTGTGTGTTGTCTCTGTTGTGGGGATGGGTGGATTAGGTAAGACCACTCTGGCCAAGTTAGTCTACAACAGTAGTGATGTGAAGGGGCATTTTGATTGCTGTGCTTGGGTTTTTATATCTCAGCAATTTACTGTGAGGGATGTTTTGTTTGAGATCCTTGTTCAAATCGGTTTTGATGATATTGCAAAGAAAAATCTCGAAGAACTGAAGAAAGACAAGGAGCTCCTGGAAAAGATGCAAAAGAGAGAGACTATAAAGGCCTTTGAAGAGCATAAGTTGATTGAACTGATCAAAAATGAGTTGAAGGGTAAGCGGTTTCTTGTTGTTCTTGATGATATTTGGAGGAGCGATGCGTGGAATAGTATTCGAGGCGCCTTTCCAAAGGGAAAGGGCGGAAGCAAAGTTCTTTTTACCACGCGAATAAAGGAAGTAGCGTCGTCCGCTGATCCTTGGAGCGTCCCAATTGAACCTCCCTTTCTAACATTCGAAAAGGGATGGAAGCTTCTACGGCGGAAAGCGTTTCCAAGTGATGTTTTCGGTAATCGGGTTTGTCCACAAGAGTTTGAGAAACTAGGCAAGGAGATGCTAAAAAAATGTGGAGGGCTACCTCTTGCCATTGTGGTACTTGGAGGCTTGCTGAGCACTAAAACTTCGTTAGATGGGTGGAAGAAAGTGCAAAGGGATGTGAATTTTCAGTTGAATAAACTCAAGTCACATGAATCATTTGGAGTCGAAGATATATTAGCTCTGAGCTACTACGATTTGCCTTACTATTTGAAACCTTGCTTTCTTTATTTGGGATGCTTCCCTGAGGATTCAGAGATAGCCAAGAAAAAGTTGACTCGACTGTGGATAGCGGAAGGGTTTATACCAACACCAGCCAGAGAAGAATCAGAAGAAATTGTGGAAGACATAGCTGAACAGTTCTTGGGAGAGCTCGTCGATAGATGCATGGTTCAAGTGGACAAAACAGATCATACAGGGATAGGAGTCAAAACATGCCGGATGCACGATCTTATGAGAGACTTTTGCGTGTCCAAGGCAAGAGAGGACAACTTCTTTAAGACTATCCAGCGACATGAGATGAACACGGCAACAACTAGTAATTCAGCTCAACACTTGGCTACGACTCATTCACGAAGAATTGCTATTCATCTCGGATGTGATCTTTCAAGGTACCGAGTCCATCCTCATATTCGATCTCTTTTGTTCTTCGACGTTACCACTCTTTTTGTCTTACCTCTAACAAACAAGAATTTTAGACTACTGAGAGTGGTGGAATTTGGATTTACTAGATTTAGAGGTGGTTCTGAAGTGCCAAGTGAGATCGGTAATATGATTCACTTGAGGTACCTTGGACTAAGAGGTGCTGGAATATCCAAATTGCCAGAGTCTGTGGGCAATTTGCGAAATTTGCACACCTTAGACCTTCGAAATAACACTGGTCTCAAGTTACCACGGACAATATCAAGGTTGGTACGTTTGAGACATTTGTTATTACCCTTTATTTGCAAGTTTGTGCCTTCATTTTTCAGTTGGTCATGGAGTCATTTCAGTCTCCTCACCCTAGCAAACATTGAGACTTTGAAGTACATAAATTCAGGGGACCTTATCAAATACAATGAAGGGCACAAACTAACCAATGTTCGAACCTTGGGAATAAAATTCAAAAGCAAGGAAGAAGTTGGTCCAACCCTTGACTCTTCCATTGTTGAATTAGGCGGCCTTCGAACCTTGCGAATGTATTTGCTTTCGGACGAATTCCCAAGTTTGAAATCACTTTCCCGCTGTCATAATCTCTCCAAACTTCTTATAGAAGGGAAGGTCCAAGAACATATTCACTCATGCCATCATATTCTACAGTTCTTGCCTGATAGCCTCACCAAATTGGTTTTGATCAGATCTGTATTTAGTCAAGACCCATTGGAAGCCCTCGAGAAGTTGCCAAATTTAAGGTTCCTCCGGTTGTATAACTCGTACGTCGGGTCCAGACTAGTCTGCTCCGCTCACGGGTTTCCTAAGCTAGAGACTCTTGAGCTTGTTGCTCTATTTCAGGTTGAAGAGTGGAAAGTTAAAAAAGGTGCAATGCCAAGTCTCAAGAATCTACATATTGAAACCATGCCAAAACTGAGTATGATTCCAAAAGAGTTGAAATTTGTGACAATCTCCGGGGACAGAAAAATAAATTTCATGAGCCAGTCATTCGTGGACAGGGCTCATAGTCCATGAAAATGGAAGAGAAGGGGAGGAGTTTTACAAAATGAGGCACATTGTCTCCATTCTTGTCCGCTTTTTTTCGGGTAGCTCGTCACCATCTTGTTACTATTGTTACTTTTTCTCTGGCATAACGTTCCATCAACTGTTAGAATTAGTACATCAACTCTTGTTAAAGCAGGAGCTCATAAGCTTTTCTTTTCTTATTTCCTTTTTTTTTTCGATATTATCTTTGTCTGTTTCTCTTTTTCTTTATTATGCATTTGTACGTAACATGATCAATGACTCTGCATAAGTTGAATTCGTAGGAGTTCTAATATTTTCAAATACAACTGTTTTTTGAAAAAAAAAAAAAAAGAATTGCGTTTAATCTTTTTGAGATGGCTTTTACAAATTGCTAGACTTGGACTTTTTGTTGGAACTTCTATCTAGAGAATTTTTTTTAATTAATTTAATCTATAAATTAATGCACTCTGTTCTAATTTTTCTGGTTTCTCCCTAATCCACAACTAAAAGGCCATTGGCCATTATTATTACTTAATATTTGGATTTATGTATACAATGTGAACTCACTACGTGGATTTCCGCTTAGGCCTTGACTTTTTTAGGACTTAAGATGCAGCTTACCAGAAAGTCAAAAAATACAAAATTCAAAACAATTACAACTCTGTTCTTGCTCACATAGCAAAGCTATCAAGAAAATAGAAATTAGTGTAAGCTAAAGGATTTCCAGCAAAAAAAAAAAAAAAAAAAAAAAAAAAGAAGAAGAGTGTAAATTCACAGATATACTACTAAAACTAATATGGCATGCATAATTGACTGTTGGCTGCATATTATGATACCAAACAAACTTGATCAATGATCAATTACAACTTCTTGTCACCATGATCAATGATTTCGCAACTAATTCTCATCAACAAACTTTGGCAAGTATCATGAATCAACTTGAGTAAATTCAAACTAGCTTTAGACGAAAGGGATTTAAAATATATATGTATATCTATATCTATCCTCCTCGCAAACTGAAAGATAAACTTAAGACTCCTTTCTTTTTCATGTGAAACTAGACCTTTCAATCTTTTGAAGACACACTTCGATAAGAAATCTAAAAACGGACCGTTTGCTCGTCTTTAACAATAATAACTCTGAAAGGATGCCAACCCTCGTCCAGAAAGTAATGCTCACACAATGAGAACAGCATTTTCGCACTATGTTCTATTTCCTCTTCATCTATCTCTTCTTCGTCGTCTTCATTAATAATACTGTAGAGCATGCCAGAAAATCCACAATTCATGGACTGAAGGTAGAATCGTCCTCTCTTTATTGCTTCAAAGAATGCTTTGGTGTCGAATTTTCCCATAGTATTCTTAACGCCAATGACAGCATCACTTGATATTTCTTTAACCAAGGCCTAGAAACCAACAAGAGCAATTTCTCTCAATGAGGATATGTTCTTGTGGTTGTACATTCTGAAAAATTATCTGACAAACCATGATCGAGCAAAGTTCAAAAACTCTGGAAGAGTATCTTATGACTAGAGAAGTAGAGCCCCATCATCTAGTAAAAAACAAGTGAACTTTACATGCCTCATACATCGTAAAGTTCATCAATAATTCAATACAAAGAAAACTTACATTTATCAGTATCATACGAGCTTCCAGTAACTCATCATTGCTCTCTCGCTCCTTGGTAATTAGTGCTTAATTCAAAACTTCAAGATTTTTGACTTCGGCTGCCTTTTCTCTAAACATTGCATCCATCTTTGGAAAGAAATAAATGAACATGAACCACCCTTGGTTACGTTGTTGACTAATTTAAAAAAAAAAATTGAGACCAAAATTATTATCACGATATGTTGTTATTTTTTTTTCAAATTGTTCACAGTACAAGTTAATAGTTACAGTTCAGGAGTCAGTACAAAAGTCGTTACATTTTTTTTTTTTTTTTTTTGGAATTTTACTATTGTATCTTGGAGAGGCTATCATATCATATCATAAAATTCCATGTTTCATGTTTAACAAAAAAGAAACGTTTTACCAAGATTAATCCAAACAGATAATGACTACTGGAAGTGCATAATACCAAACCTTTGAAAATTTCACTTGCATATTCTCTGCCTCTCGCTTCTCCAACTCAGCTTGACGCACAGTCAGCTCCCTTGTTTTAGATTCTAATTCCGAGTTTACTTTTTCTTGGTCATTAGAAGGTCTCTGTAAATGAGCTCGTGCTGAGATGAATTAAAATCAGTACTTAAAATCAGTACATAACAAATGAAGTCACTAACAGGTCATATTATATCACATCATAACATATACAAAAACGAAAAACTAGAATTAGACTACCATGTTTATATCTAGCCATATATTTTTGCACCTAGAAACTTAGCAAACGACAAACCTTCATGGTTAGATTGAAGCAGCTTATCCTTTTTCTTCAATTAACTCGCAAAGGGAGAATGTTTCATCACTGTATTTTCATGCCATCTCTTTCAAGTGCTTGTTCTTTTCTTCAATCACCTTTGTGAGTTCACACACATGCCTGACCAGCAGTCTTAACTCTTCCTCCATAATTTCAGGAAGGTTTTCGAGGAATCCGTTATTCCTCAAGTATTCTCCAACGAAGTTGGATGAGCTATAGTCGTCATGGCGAGCAATCCAAGCGTAAAAGCCAGATTTTTGTTCACTCTCGCCGTACCATTCCTTCTTCCCATGATGATCTTCCGCATAAGCCTTCTCAAATAACATGGCACTACATAAACCAGTTCACCCTTGCTCAAATTCCACAAGAGCGGTGAAACCCGAGTAATCACAGAGATAATGAATACAAGTACTAGAGTTGAGACCTCTTCTTAACAGCTCATCCCTCAGCTTCGATCGACCATCATCTATCAGTCTCGTAGGAAGGTTGACCAGAATTCCAGTCAAAGGCCATACGACCTTGTCATCAATTTGGTCAAAGTTAACCAAGAGATCATATTCAACCTTAGCCACCACTTTTGATGGACCACTAGTCCCGTCGTTACGTCGTATGCTACTTTCACTTCTTGGATTCCCTTCATCAGCTCTTCATGAGATTTCCCTGTTCTCCTGTCCATTCTACTCCTTGGACTTTCCATTTGGGACTTCAAAATGAGCTTACCAGAAAGTCGGAAAACAGAAAATTTGAAACAAAAGGTATCAACTCTTTTTCCGGTTCACATTGCAAAAACAGCAAGAAAAAGTGAAAGAGTAGTATATATATACAGACACTTAAAAGAGAGAGAGACTTTTCTCTCTTTTTTCCTTTGCTATTATGGGAACACCAAAGCTTTGCTATTATGGGAACACCAAAGGGCACGAAACGGTTCTCATTCTGAGACTGCACTGGCCTGTATCGACGACAGTATTAAATTTTGTAGAGTTCTTCTACCTAACTACGTTATAACTTTTAATGCCGATTAATTATTCTCAAATTGAACGACTTTTAGATAACTTTTTTTTTTAATGAAAAAGTATTTTCTCTAATGGAGGGTCATTAGAGGAACTGGTTGAACAACTCGCTTGCGAAATACTTATTTTGGCAGCCAAAATAAAAAAAAAAATATTATACCCAGCCCCAACTATCATAGATCTTGATACTTCACTTGATATAAGACTTGATCTTTGTCATTTAGATCATTGACCATACCTATACCTACAATTATAGAGCAATGCTATAGGACACCAGTGGTGCCCAGCACCACAGTGACATGTCTGTTTGTAACTGGATGATTTAATTAATAAATTAGGTCCCACATGAGTCCCACTTAAATTATAATTATGATTAGTCAGTGACAGACTGACATATCACTATGGTGCTGGACACCACTGGTGCCCTATAGCATTATTCACAATTATATTGTGGGCTTATGTTATTACCATTCACCCAACGACAAACACTCAGGTAAACAATAAAAAATAAAATAAAATGCAAACCCAAGTAATTGCAGTTTCCGTTGGACTAGTCACTAGTTGGTCAAACAGGTTTTCCAACCAAGTCTGTTCTTACACAGTCAGCGGCAGGATTGCCAATGTTAGCATATGTGCAGTTCTTTCCGGCAAGTTTCACAGAATCAGAAGTCTGCACTTAAATGAAACCCAATAATATACAGAAAAAAGATGCCTGAAAAAAAAATACGTGACCATTGCTCCATTGACTTTCCGGTCACCTGTCTTCGAGCTTCCAGGAACATTATTCCATCTTGTGTCCTGCAAAAACAGGAAATATTTCCATGTGAAAATGCTGATTAAACATTATGGCTTTGTTTGTTCATAGTGGAATACTGAAATCGTCAAGCGCTTCAAATGTCTATAATTTTGTGACACAAAAATATGCTTAACATAATGTGCAAAGATATAAGTCTTTTGGCAACAGAATTAAACTAGCAATGATTACAGTTTCTTAGCCAAAGCCTCTTTTCACTACCGCCACCACCCAATAGTATATATAATTTTCTCAATTGGCGAATAATTTCCCGCCCTAATCTATCTTCTGGTAAGATGAATGTATAAGGCAGAAATGCCAACCTCAGCATGGTACTGGAGCCTGGGTTTGAATTTCATTTGTCCTGCCAAGTTGTTAACTATCAACTTAAAATGCTATCGATGTATAAGCTGCTCAAAATTACTTGCGCATAATGACGAAAGATATAGATGGTTAGAAATAATATTCTTAACTAAAAAAATTAAGAATTAACCTTCAATCCTCTTCTTTCAGGCGTTTCTTTGCTCTCCACAGCTTAAGCATTTGTTCAACCCCCTCCCTTAGAGAAGCTCTTCTTCCTTCTCTATAGTTCCACAGTTCTGAGGTTATATATCTCCCACTTGGGTTATATTCATTTATCTCAATTAATGCCGATGTCACAGCTTTGTAAACTTCATCACCCATTTCCTTCTTCACACCTTTCAATTTTTCATCTTCATCATCTATAAGTTCCTGAATCAATTATAACATATATCTTCAGTAAATCTCTCTTATTAAAACCAAAGCAAGGTAACCAAAATCAAAGCAAGACAACAGGCATTCACCGAAAACAAAGAAGAATTAACAGATATTAAAATAAATAATATTTTACTTTAATGAAGTTTTGTTAATGAAGTTTTCTGCAGAAACACAAGCTAGTATTACAGACACAGTACAGAGTCAAACTATCCCTACGAAAGCTAACACAACCAAACTCGATAAATATCAATGAAAAAAAAAATGCAAACCTTATGTTTCCCTTCAACCAGGGTAACTTTGAAAGGATGCCAGTCTGGGTCCTTGAGATATTCCTCCCATAAAGAGCACAGCTCCATCGCTCGATCTTCTGCTTCCTCCTCATTATACTTTCTCTTCATTGCTTCAAGAAATGGTTTACTATCTAGTTCTCCCATTCTTTTAACACCAATTAAGGCACGGCCTGATATTTCTTTCAAGCCCTATAAGTCAAAATATTAGTCTTAAGTCTTCCATTCAAGTTATAGGCTCTCGCAGCAAGCATAACAAAAAGCAGAATGTAAAATTATTTACTATGCCATCATTTATTGTTTTAAAAAATGGTCCAAATCCCTGTAACTGTAAGATTGTGGATGAAAAGAACATAGACTAAAAAGAATTTACATAAACACAAAAATTTTACATGCCCAGGATATTATTGAAAGACCAAAGTTTAAGGAAAAAAGAAGAGTCAATACGTCAAGTAAGAGGATCCTGTCCTCAAGTCTTCAACTAGAAATATAGAATTGAACCCTTCAGTCAATATCATTTTCTCTTAGGGTAAAATGCTGTTTTTTATACTTAAAAAGTATACATCGATTAGCAGTTTCATCCTTGAACCTTTTTTCTTGGTCATTGGTCAGGGACAGTTAATTAGTTTTTACAGTGACATCCAATATCACAAGAGTCCATTCAAAGTGTTACAGATTTCATTAGTTAAATACTCAACCAAGAAATAAATTTTATTAGTCTGCATTCTAGCCCCTAAACATCCACAAAGAAACCTCAATCTCTTAACCATTGACCATCATTTTCTAACTAGACTAAACTGCAAACACTAATTAAGTTTAAGAACCGCCATTTCCAAGTAAAAAGAATTTGAAGGATGAGTGTGCAAACTTGCGGTTTAATTTAGGGGCTAAAACTGCAACATATCCTTTCGTTATATGATCAACTTCATGCATTGATCATTTGATTCAAGTAAAATAATCTTAAGTTCGTAAATAAGGGAACATGTAGCTAAACTTAATTAAAAAAATTGCAACTGGAAAATCCGGACCCCCAAATATAGTAAGAAAGAATATCTCACAAATCAGAGTCATTAAATTGTAATCAAGAAGCTATATGTGATACAGGCCAACAGGGAGGAAAAAAGCACTTACATCAATTATTTCTTTACGGGCTTCCTGCAGCTCATCATTGCACTTGCGCTCCTTTATAATTAGAGCTTGATTCAGAGCTTCTAAATCTTCATACTCTCCTTCTTTTTCTCTCAACTCTTTGTGTATCGCCTCTACCTTTCCAAGAACTTCTAGATCACCATCATCTTCCATGTGTCTCATAACATTTAATGAACCTCTTAGTCGTTCAATTTCCAATACGAGTGCTTGCTTGGCGTCCAGTTTCTTTTCCAGTTCAATAATTCTATTGTGGAGCTCCTCCTTTTTCCTCTGGATGAAATTGATTCCACATGTTGATTTTCTTCCCAACGAAATTCACAAGGAAAAAACTTATTATTTAAGTACTTAAAATAAGTTAAAAACCTTCTGATCTTCCGCTAATTTCATCACTTTTTCATCAGCCCTCTGTTGCGCCAAAGAAGCCATTTCTAGAGAACTATTTCTTATGGCATTCTGAAAGAGTAATGAAATCAGTATCATAAATGTATACTAACATCAATCAGCATAAAGACAGGTTTGACACTGATCCTGCCATAGTAAATAAACCCACAGAGTATGTACGAAACCTTTTTTTTTTCAATTTTTCGGCTAGGTTTTCTAGCAAAGAAATTGTATATAGAATCGTCTAAGAATTTTTTTTGATGTGAACCACTAAATATGCTCAACCCAAATAAAAAAAAGTAGAGGCAGTTGTGCAGTATGCAGTAATCTGACTTAAAAACATTGTAAATATCACTGCTCAAGGGTTTAAATGCACAAAAATGTCCTAATTAATTAGCAAATTACATAGCCACTGATGTAAATTTTAGTGCTGCCCATCAAATAACATGACCTATGACCAAACTGATAGTAAATACCTCACCAGAATATACAAGCAAGATGAAGCATCATGAGCATTAATATGTGTATTCTAGTTTAAATCATTTTTAAGTGATTTTTGGACTATCTTACTCTTTTCAACTTCACATTAGTAATATCTAAAAGAGGAAAAAAGGCTTTGGTATTCTGCATTTGCCTACTAGAAAGAGTCGAGGCATTTAGAAATTCTTAATGAGTTTTTAACATTTTATCTTTCAACTCATTTATCCACATTTTTCTGCTTTTCTTTTTTTTTTTCCCCCCTTAAAGAGGTTGGACCTCCATGGCATTTATATAATCTAAAATAAAGCACCATGAAATGCAAAATCCAAACCTTTTCAATCTCTTCAGCGAGCTTTTTTCTTTCATTATCGTTATCCGCATCACGCTTCTCCAATTCTGTACGACGCAACTCAAGCTCCTTTTTTTGAGATTCCAATTGAGACTTAAGTTTTTCATGATCATTAAAAATTCTCTGAAGGTGATCTCTTGAACTTGTTTGAATCTTTTTAATCTCTGTGAAAGAAAATAACAAGGCATAAGTTAAAGTCAGCACAAAATCATAATGGGGAATGAAAACTAGAGGAAGATAACAAACTAAAACATGAGGACATTAGGTCGACTTCACCCTCATAACCTAGTAATTGTACATCTTCATATTTAAACAGCCAGAAACTTCATGAAACAAAATATAAGAGATCGGTTTTCAGATTCCAGTTTCGAGACAGAAAAGTTAACTAAAACATACCTTCATTGTAAGTCTGAAGGAGCCTATCTTTCTCCGCCACCAAATTGGTAAGGGAGTTTGTGGTTTCAGTACACTTAATAGTCATTTCCTTCACGTGTTTGCTTTTGACTTCAATGATGTTTGTAAGATTGGATACAAGTTTATCCTGTTTCTCGGCTTCTTCCTCCATAAGTTCAGAAATGGTTTTAAGGTCTCCGATCTTCCTTAAATGTTCTCCGACTATGTTTGTCAATTTATAGTCATCGCCACGAGCAACCCAGGCATAAAGACCAGACTTTTCCTCACCCTTGGCATTCCATTCCTTTTTCCCATGATGATCTGCCTCGTAAGCCCGCTCAAATGACAAAGCATTGTGTAAACCAGGCCAACCTTTATTAAATTCTACAACAGCAGTTCCTGAGTGACCTCGGTAATTCCACAGAGGACGCACTCTTATGGGATTGAACCCTCTCCTAGTGAACTCATCCCTCAGCTTGGATCCGCTTTCTCCGACATATCGCCCATCTTCTGCCTGTCTAGTAGGAAGGTTAACCACAATCCCTATCCAAGGCCACACAAACTTGTCATCATGGTCACAATTAGCAGCAAGATCAGCCTTGCTTTTGGGTTTTGAGGGACCACTTCCACCTCCACCTTCACCTCTAGCTCCATCTTCACCTGCACCTCCACCTCCACCTCCACCTCCACCTCCACCTGCACTTGCAGCTCCAGCTGCTAGATCTTTCTCCAAAAATTTTGCTAAAGCCAAGTGATTACCCTTTACTTTTGCACTTCTTTTATCCGAAGGACTCTTTCCTATCCCAGAAGCGTGTTGCAGTATGTCTTTAAGCAGATATGCTTGCTTCTTCTTCTTTGGGCAATATGGGCAAGTAAAAGTCTCATCTGAGACTTTCACCTGAAGTTTTCTTTTCTTTAGCTCTGCGTAAGATTTCTGCGCATACGCCTCCACTTCCTTGTCACTCATATCTGAATCCTCTGAGTTGATATTCACTGAACTTCCCATAAACTTTCTCAAAGAACAACTGACCTGAAAATTGAAATATACGCAACCTATCAAATTTTTTCGCAAGGATAAAACATCCATTGATGTAAATGTGAATAGGGGAACATTATTGACTGCATACTATAAACAACCTTAGTTTATCTTACATCATCATTATTTAAAACCCTTAATCAGCACCCAGGAACTAGAGGCTAAGACACCAGAATCATTGTTAAAAAATGTAAGTCATTTGTGCTCATTCAAACTCATAAAAAAGATTCATGATTCATCTCTATCCAAAATCAATATTAAATATACTCTACTTAGTTAATTTTCAAGCTAACCATACAGATAATAGACCCGCATTCTTCAAAACTCACATTAATCCAACAAACACGAATATTTCAAAGGGGAAAAATCACAATCTATAATACCAAATCACAAAGATATGTATGTAAAGATCAGCGAAACCCAGTATGAATACTCCACTGCACGATTACTTTCCAAAACCCCATCATGCAAAGTAAACATAAAATAAAATAAAAAAGAAATAGTACCAACACTTCAACAGTAAATGCAAAGAGTCAAACCCTAAAGAACCATTAAACCAGAGAATTAAGCACCAAAAACTCGAACCCAAGAAAAATCAGAACCCGAAAACAACAATGCATGTTAAATTTGCCCACCCAAATAAGAACATGCATGAACCACACAAAAAAATGCGGGAAAAAGGACTCAACCTGGACCGTCTTCAAGAGCTGAAACTCTTGAAGCTCTTTCTGGGTCAGCGAGAGAGAGTGAAGCTCCTTCTCTCTCTTTTGAGCTCTGAGGAAATAAATTGGGAATGGGGTTTGGTTTTGGGGGTTGGAAATGGTGGTCAAATTCTGAAATGGTGCGAATAAATTGGACTGTGAAAAGCTGAAGAAGACGACAGAAAGGGAGCTGAGCTCGAATTGGGAATTGGGAATTGGGGACTGTGTGAGTGAGAGTCTGTGAGTGCGTGATTCTCACTGAGGAGACAATGGTGGAAATTTGGTAGTTGCACCACGAGCATTTAGGGCGCGCGTGGGTTTTACGCGCGAACCATTGACGAAGGTTGCGAGTGGAAATTCACGTGAAATGAAATCATAATATATTATTATTCGTCTGAATTCTCTATTTTTTGGTGTCAAAATTTCAGAATTTCTGTTACGAATAACTGTTTTCTTTTTTCTTTTTTTTTTTTTCCCGTTATTGCTGATTACTAAATAGGTTGATAAAACTAATAAATGATTTCCGAATTATAATTGTCTCGTCATGTTTTTCTTTTTTTTTTCAGGTTGAGGAAACGTCTCATAATGACATGGATCGCCTTGGAAAATAAACAAGAACAAGAACAAGAACAAACCAACTAAATAAATTGAAAAAAAAAATTACTTGAATTTATTTATTAAATAAAAGAAAGATATTTTCTCATTTTCTTTATATTTATTTACGTGAGAGTAAAGATTGGAACACCGAAAATGTTATACCAAAAACTTACATGGCATTAGTTTTTTTCATATAATTTTAAATGGTATGATCCCACTTTTAAATAAAAAGAGATTGAAATGCATGTCACATTATGTGACGTAAGTTTTTGGTACAAAATTTCGGTGTTTATATCACTACTCTTTACGTAAATACTATAACATCGTAAGATTCGTTATGTGTCATGTATGGATCATGTGTATTTAGATTATAATATATAGTTTACAAAAGTTCTTGTACAACATCATAAGGAACGTTAGCGGATATTAAAAAGTCATCAAAGCTTTAGCAAAAATGTCAAATTTATTGCCTGATAAAATGTCAAATTCCATTTTTTTCTTTTTTTCTTTTTTTGCTAAAATGTTTATAACAATTCTTAAGTTATGCTTTCCAAAAAAAAAACTAATAATTAATTTTGTGGTCTTGGCAAAAAAAATCATAAAGAATTTGTAGAAACTAAATCATTTAAAAGTAATTTTTATTTATCATTTTATCAATGGACATTTTAAGCTATAATTCGACCATACTCAACAAATTTGTCAATCCTTTAAACTATCTGTTTTGCAAAAATATTAAAAAGTAGATCATAAAAAATGCAGAATACAAAAGTAGCACATGAATCATCATTCTACCCTTTTATGAATTATCTTTTACTCACTTTTGCGCAACTACCCATACTAAGGTTGTGGTTGGTAGAGAGCGGAAAAAATAGAAGGGAAAAGTAGATAGAAAGTGAGAAATGTGTTATTTGATAGGAAAGAAATAAGATGTTAAAAAAAGGGAGAGTAAACAAACGAATGTAGGGCCCACCTCACTATCTACTCACCAAATTGAATGAAAAGTAGGGGAAAAACTTGTGAAACTTGGATTTAAAAGATAATTACTAACTTGACGAAGTGAGTTGACTCAAGTAGTAAGAGCATCTATTAGCTAAGATTTCGGTCCTAGGTTCGAGTCACATCGGGGTAGGCGTGAAAACCTATTATCCCTAATAGGTTAGGGTGAGAATTGGGTAATAGTAGGTATTTTCCTTTGATTCGTAATAAGTAGAGGTCATTAGTTAAGCTCCACCTTTTTTTTTTTAAAAAAAGAGACAATTACTAACTTGTAATTAATTTTAAAATAAAATAATATATTTAAAATAGCAAAATTATAATTTCACTGTTACCCATTCTTTTTTTTTCACTACATACAACATAAAGGAAAAAAAACTATTTTCTTTTCTATCACCCTATTTTTTTTTTCATTGTACCGTTTTTTATTCAATTTTTCTTTCCTTCCTAGGAAACCTAGCATAATTGAACTAATCACACTACACTAGCTCAATCATTCTACCTTTGTTGTCATCTAACTCAGAAATATATATATATATATATATATATATATACATATATGCATAACAAAGTAAGCACCCACGAGTAGCAGCTCGCGTGGCCAAACTTATCTTATGAGAAGCAAAAAGAGTAGGGTTTGATCCCCACCATCATTTTCCCTACCTAAGAATCTAAAAGTTGTAACTAGGGGTGTTCATGGCCAGTTTAGACGGTCTAAATCGCCAATCCAGAAACCAATCTAAATGTGTGGTTTGGCCGGTTTACTAATTCGTGTGGTTTGAGTTGGTCGATTCAAACCGGTCAAACCGCACATACATTTTTGCGATCGGCTTGGGTGGTTTCCGCAGTTTGAAAACTTACAAAATTTGAATTAGTACAACATCAACTAAGCTCATATCATAATCATATTTCATCTAAAATATAAAGTCCAAATATAAAACGAAACCATAACATAGTTAAAAGCTACAACCAAATCGAAAGTCTTAGTAAACTTAAATTTTAGTTACAACTTACAACTTAATCAAAATTGAATAATAAACTTAAAGTTTTCAATCTTAAACACATTATAATAACGAGATTTAAAGTCTAAAATATCATAAGAGTCTTAAATAACATAGTCTTAAATGAGATAAGAATAATCATTACTCAATTAGAATGAATGAGCTTAAATTTTTAACTATTAATATATGTATATGTTTTTTAAAATACATATATAAACTTATTGGTCGGTTCGGTTTAAATCCAACCGAATTTGTTTAAAACTGAAAATCGAACCGGCCAAGTCAGTTTTCATATTTTCTAATCCGTAACCGGCCATTTAAGGGAAAAAACCGCATAGATTGGGCGGTTTGGACTAGATTGGGCGATTTCTACGGTTTGACAGTTTTTTTAAACACACCTAGTTGTAACCTCTCGAAAACCAAAAATGCCAAAAAAAAAAAAAAAAAAAAAAAAACAAAGCAAGCTGCTTAATACTCATGATTTCATCATCTTCCATAGTAATTCAAAAGTCGCTAAATTGAAAATGAATCGTAGAAAAAATCAATAAAGAAAAGTTAAGCATAGCATAATGGGTCAATTTCCCTCCAAACAAGGAACAAAAGGAGAAAAAGTCACTATAAACTTAAGGCCTACTTAGTTACACTTTTGTTTTATATTATTTGTTTATCTAGATAAAAAATGATTGGTGAAGATCTTCTCAATATTTTATTTTATCACTAAAACTAGAATGAAAATAGAGGCATACTTGTGTGAGAGAGAAAGCAATCACCATGAGCCATGAAAAGATTTGAAAAGTTTTATATGTTTGGTAGTAAGGAAAAAGTTTGAGGGAAAAATGGAGAAAACTACAAAAAGGTTTTTGGTAAGAACGAAAGGGGAAGGGAGAGAAAAGGGAAAAAAGGGAGAAAGGGAGAGTAGGGAGGGGGTGATGGTGGGAAGCAATCACCATGAGCCATGAAAAGGTTTGAAAAGTTATATTTGTTTGGTAGGAAGGAAAAAATTTGAGGGAAAAGTTAAATAAACTTAAAAAAAAAAAGGTTTTTGGTATAAAGGAAAGGGGAAGGGAGAGAAAAGGGGAGAGAAAGAGGGGAGGGGAGGGGAGGGGAAGGAATAATGGGGCCTACACATATATTTTTCCCAAAAAATAGAGAGAAAATAGGAAGAAAAAGTTATTTACTAATGTGTTAAAGTGAATTTATTAAAATAACATTGTACATTAATTTTAAAATTTTAATAAAGAAGGTAAAAAAAGTCATTTTAAAATAAAAGTAATTTTCTTTTTCCGTACATACTAAACAATTATAAATGAAAAATACTCTTTCTATCTTAGATATTTTCGCTTCCTCCTAATTTTTCCTTTCTTTGTACTTTCTTTCATCTCTACCAAACATAGCCCTAATAACGACCAAATCTCACATCCTGGATAAGACATGATTGAGTAATCCTCTTCTAACAAGACTACTAAAATAAGAATAATTTTTGTCAATTATATAACAACGGACTATTGTTTATTATCTTTATCCTTTCCATAGTCTGACTTTCCAAACATGCCCTAGAAAGGGGAAAAAATGCAAGTATTGGCAAAACACTCAGTTTCCCAAAGAAAATCTCCAAAATTTGACTTCAATATTTCTTTGTCAATAAGCTGTCACTAAATAACTTCAATGTCAAACATTTGAGTTTATCTTTATATTTAAATATAATTTTTTGGGTTTCTCTACAAAATGCTCTATTACAAAAATTTATTTGGTCTATTTAATAACTAGTTTTTTTTTTCATTATTATTATTGCAAAATTATCTCCTTTAAGTAATGAACTTATTTTACAGGCTAGATTGCCCTCCATTGAGTACATCTCGATACTACTCGATAATATTATCGAGTCAAGGTTTCATGGCTCGACGATGTTGGACAATATTCGACACTGTTATCAAGCCACTCTATATGTTTAGCAAAAGGGTAATAGAGTAATTGCCCATAGCCATATTATTAATTATATTAACTTAGGATAGATGACTTTATTGGTCTTTGAATTATGAAGAATGCCTTACTTTAGTTCCTAAACTTAAATTTTGTTATATTGGTCCTTAAAGTATTGAAAAAGTTTCATTCTAGTCCTTTTTGTTATACATTATGTTTGATTCCTAAAAAAAGAGCACATAATATGTATTTTTCTTATTGTATTATTGATTTCAATAAAATATCATATTTCAGACAATTTTGAAATATATTATTGTCAAATATGGAGCTAATTTTTATTTAATCTGTTATTTTTAAACTGTTTCAGTTCATGCTCTAATCTCTTTATAGTATTGAATTATGTTCTGTATATGAAATAAGTACAGAGCAGAAGAGCACATGTGTCTCACATACTCCTTCTGTTAAGAATAAATAAAATATATAACAAAACGAACTAAAATGAAACTTATTTCATAATTTAAGGACCAAACTAACAAAATTTAAAATTCAGGGATCAAAGTGAGATTTTATCCGTAATTTATAGTCCAATAGGCAATAAGATTACTTATTATTTTAACTTAAAATGCTAGTTCTGTTACAGATATTGCTAAATAGGATAGATCATTTTAGCAAATTTCTTCATTTTTTTCTTTTCGTGAAAATTTGGCATTTAAAAAAAAGGGGAGAGGTTTGGATTTGCATGCTTTTGGGCTTTTTACTTGGGCTAAGAACTTATGGGTCCGATGGACGATTGGGCCTATGGACCAGAATCAGAGATCCCATTTTTCCTAGCATCCAAACAGATCCAAACACCATGCCGTCTCCAGCTTCTTCACAGTGATGGTGGTATGATTCCGATCACCTCTGTCATATTCTCCCACTGTTTCTTTCTCCGTCGAACAATACAGATTTCTGCACCCAAAACCCTGGAAAAATGTTCCCGCAGTTCGGTGCTACGGCGGAGACCTTCAGCAAGGCCTCGACAATGGTGTTTCGGATCGGTACGGACGCCCACCTCTACGACGATCCCGAAGATGTCAGCATAGCTCCACTCCTCGACAGCAAATTCGACTCCGAGAAGTGCGAAGCCCTCAAGCGCTTGCTCGCTCTCATCGCTCAGGGCTTCGATGTCTCCAATTTCTTCCCTCAGGTAGAATTTGTTATCTTAAGATCCTGTTTGGTTGCCCAGAAAAGAAAAGAAAAGAAAAGAAAACGACGGAAAATGAATCAAAATCTGAATTTGTGCTTCGCAGGTTGTCAAAAACGTGGCGTCGCAGTCTTTGGAGGTGAAGAAGCTCGTTTACTTATACTTGTTGCACTATGCTGAAAAGTATGCTTATGTTGCACACTGTAATTTCTGAACCAATTACCTGAAATTTCATATCATTGTTATGAAAACCTGTATTTTTGGTCTTGTAGAAGAATATACCATTGTTATGTAAAGTTGGATTGTTTTTTCGAAGCTGAATATGCGAATTGTTTGGTGTTTTGCTAATTATGGGATGTTTTTCTTTTGCAATCTTAGGCGCCCGAATGAGGCATTGTTATCGATTAATTGTTTCCAGAAGGACTTAGGGGACCCAAACCCACTGGTCAGGGCGTGGGCGCTTCGTACCATGGCGGGAATTCGACTTCATGTCATTGCGCCTATTGTTCTGGTTGCAGTTGGTAAATGTGCAAGAGACCCGTCTGTGTACGTTCGAAAATGTGCAGCAAATGCTCTTCCCAAGCTCCATGATTTGCGCCTAGAGGAAAATACAACAACGATTGAAGAGGTATGGCTAATTGATATTCTGTTCATTTTGAGCAATTGAAGATGTTTTTATTTTCATTTTTCTTTTGTAATATGGGTAGCTATAGTAGTTTGGCAAGACTTATTTTCGCTGTTTAAGAATCTCTAAGATGAGTATTGCTTATTTATGATAGGAAAGTCTTTTTTCCCCGTCTACATGTTAAAAACATATCGTTATCTTTAGTCAAGTGTTATATTGTGTACTTTTATTTGTCTGTTTGGAAGCATATGGATGAAGCCCGCTTTTGGATTTTGATCTTCTTGTGTGATTGAAACACATCATGCGGAAGTCTGAAACATCTTCATAAGTCTTTGCTAGTTTGGAAGCCTGTTCATCTTCATACATGTGTGCATGCGTGCCTTCAAATTTTACCATCCATGAACATGAAATGCTTGCATATCTTACCAAAGATTTTTATAGGGCTTGACGACAAGTTGTATTCCATGGTTTATCACTTATATAAACAGTAACTTCAACCCAGGCTTATTCAAAAAGTAAAAGTCAAACATAAAACCTGATCACATTCTGTTTCTTTTATCTTGACACCTTTCGGTATGTTTGTATAATCCATCAGAGGAAATTTTTCTGCAACTACATTTGTTGTGAAGTTTGAACAACAGTCCGGAGTTTATGATATCATCTTTGTAAACTTAGGATTTTGCACCTAGATGCAGGCTTGCATTAACCGGTGCTATATATGTACGTATATGATTCCTTCACTATAATTTTGAAAGGCCTGTACTTGTTTCTTAGGGGAAAAGAAAAAGACATTTACGATCTTATTGTTGCAGATTGTAGGTATACTCTTAAATGATCATTCCCCTAGTGTTGTTGGAGCCGCTGCTGCAGCATTTGCTTCTGTTTGTCCAAATAATTTGTCTTTCATTGGAAGGAACTTTCAAAGATTATGTGAAATTCTTCCTGATGTGGAGGAATGGGGTCAGATAATACTAATTGGGATTCTTTTGCGCTTTGTTATTGCAAGGCATGGACTTGTACGGGAATCAGTTATGTTTTCTTTGCACCATTCAGAGAATTGTAAATCTGAAAATGATGGCTTGGAGTCAGATACAAAGTTCCCATTAGGAGAAGATAATGGTGAATTGGGCTGTAATTATGAGTCTGACTTATCACATATGGTCTCGCAATGCTATATTGAAGGACCAGATGAATATTTATCAAGATCAAGTTCCATTAATAAAGATTCTTCTGAAATCAGATGGCAATGTTTTACATCTATAAGAAGTAATGAAGACGTGAAGATCCTGCTGCAGTGCACCTCACCGTTGTTATGGAGCAATAATAGTGCAGTGTTACTAGCAGCTGCAGGGGTACACTGGATTATGGCATCAAGGGATGATGTTAAACGGATTGTTAAACCACTATTGTTTCTCCTAAGATCATCCAATGCCTCAAAATATGTGGTACTTGAATAAATTGCCTTAACGTGTAGTATTATAGATTGATTGACTTGTCTGTATGTTTTTCTGTTGTACATTGCTCCTTCCCATTTTATTTTGTTTCATGTAGTTGAGTTTAAGTTTAGTTAGATATGTCTGCCTTAGGTTTTTCGTAGTTTTTACGTTTTTTTTTTCTCTCTCGAGGATCTTGATTTCAGGTTTTCAGTATTAAGCCCTCATTAATTGTCACACACTTTTAATGCATTTTTTAAATGTTAAATTTAGAAAAGTTGGTTGGTTAATCTCAAGATGCAAGTTATAAGTTTATGAAGATCTTGTATTGTTGCCTTTAATATGTGTTTTGTTTCTTCTTCTTCTTTTTTTTTTTTTTGACATACCTTGTGCTTCATTTCTCTTCGTATGCATTATATTAGTCAATCACTTTGGTGCTGTTGAACACCTTCTTTGGCCAGTAATCCTGATCTTATTGTCAGTCTAATTTGACATTTCTATCAATTTTCAGTGGATACTGATAGTGAAGATTGTTGGTTGACTTCTTCAGGTCCTTTGCAATATTCAAGTGTTTGGTAAAGCAATGCCTTCTCTCTTTGCTCCTTACTTTGAAGACTTCTTCGTTTGCTCTTCAGATTCCTATCACATAAAAGCTTTGAAGCTGGATATACTGGCTTCTATCGCGACAGATACATCAATTTCACAAATATTCAAAGAGTTCCAGGTAATTTTCTATCCTTATTATTTCCTTGTTAATAGGTACAGCTCTGTGAGGAAGTATATCATGTAGGATGTGTGTATTTATGTAAGTACTGTATGCGGGCATGATCAGTTCCTGCGGTTTATGATTTTTTACGTAGCTTGTTCAGTCTTTTGGTCCTTTTGGTTTGGGATGTAACCATTCTTGTAGAAAAATCATATCATCTGCTGTCTTTTAAAAAAGAATAAACTGGAGGAATAATTATTTGATGTAATTTAGTTTCTAATGCTAATGCCACTTCACTAACTATTACTATTTCTAGTTCAATGAAAAAAAAAAAAAAAACCGAAAAACAAAAAAACAAACAGTTGATGAGAAATGTTTATCCTTTCTGTCTGTTTCTTATCAAAAAAAAAAATGTTTATCCTGTCTGAGCTCATTTTTTAGTTCGTCCATTTGCAGAAGTTCAACCTATATGCATGGGTGCATTAATGGTAGTGCATTTTAGGTTTTCCATAGCCCCTTTTTAGTTGGTGACTTCTGTTTTGGAATGAGGTTTAAAGTATCTAACATGGACCTTATTTCAAATAGTTTTATTATATAAAGATAAAACAGTGTTAAAAGCATAATATTGTACTGATTTTTTAATGTGTTTTCCAGGATTATATTAGAGATCCTAATAGGAGGTTTGCTGCTGACACCATTGCTGCACTTGGTATATGTGTGCAACGACTTCCAAAGATGGCAAATACATGCTTGGAAGGGCTCTTGGCTTTGACTAGACAAGGTTTGTTATTTTTGATGACCAAGAAGTGTAGATATTTCTAAAAGTTTGCTTGCTTTCTTCACTCTGTAATAACATACTGTGGCAGAATTTTTTGCGAGTGACTTCGGATCTGTTGATGGAGAAGCGAATGTTTTGGTTCAAGCAATAATGTCTATTAAATCAATCATTAGACAAGATCCACTCAGCCATGAGAAAGTATACTTTTTTTTCTGATTTCAATGTTGATTTGTTTTATATATTTCTGATGGAACTTACTGTATACATTTTATCATGGTTGATTGTCAAAAGCTTCTGTGCATTACTAAGCTCTGAGCCATTAGCGGTCACTTAGTTCGAGCTTGAATACAACCCCTGACTGATAAGAGGTGTACCCTCTTATAGTGACTTTCGTGATAGCCTTGCAATTGAATCTCAGACTTGGTATAACCAACAAAATTAGATACCTCAATTGGGTCATTCTATGCCATTTGTGAGAGCTGAATGTTCAATTCTTGTATATTCAGAGTTAACTTTGAAACATCATATGGTTTGTAATGGTATCATACTATCTGCTGTGTTTAGCTGAAACTGGTTTCTGTGTACTTGAAAGGTAATTATTCAGCTGGTTCGTAGTTTAGATTCAATAAAGGTGCCTGCAGCTCGTGCAATGATCATCTGGATGGTGGGAGAGTATAACTCTTTGGGGGAGCTAATTCCAAGGATGTTAACCACAGTACTTAAATATCTTGCATGGTGTTTTACTTCTGAAGCGTTGGAGACAAAGCTTCAGATTCTTAATACTACTGTCAAGGTACTTTAGGAACTACTTATGCTGTCAGATTTATTCATTATATGTTATGCATCTTTAATTAGTTAAGAAGACTTTCTAGCAGATTGTTTGGTGTTTGTTTGTTTGTTTGTTTTTTTCCTATTGGTTTCGTAATTATGCATGCCAAACCAAAACAAAATGCTTTTAGACAAATCAGCTTTTTGTGGCCTTAATCATATATGAAACCTCTGTGCTTGTTTTGAGTTGTGATTCTTCCATAGATGGGAAGATGCATTATTGCATGTTTAAGGTGCATTTGCAACTGTATTGGACAAAATGTTTATCTCCAAAGTAAGAAAATCTTTTTTGAACCACCTTTATTCTATTATCTATTCTTTTATTTATTTTTTAAGCCGTAGTCATGCAGTTTTAAAAGCTGATTAGGCGGAGAGAAATGTCCTGACAATAATGCATACTAAGTCCATTCCTTTAGGTTCTTTACTTCTATATTCCTGGTTCCAAGATTGGGTTGCTAATCTCATGATTTTGGTGTATGTCACAAAATTCACCATTCAATTGGTCTTTTCTGTAGGTTTTATTGTGTGCAAGAAGTGAAGAAGACAGGTTCACATTTGAAAAAGTTTTAAGCTATTTGCTTGAACTGGCCAAATGTGATTTGAATTATGATGTTCGCGATCGAGCTTTTTTTCTTAAGAAACTTCTATCATCCTATTTAGATCCCCAAGGGGTAGAAGGAGAACCAGATTGTCTATCCAAGAATAAAGACTTGTCACGCTTGCTAGCAAAATCCATATTTGGGGGACAAGCAAAATCGAGGCTTCCTGAACCCGGTAATCATCGGATTTATCTTCCAGGGTCTTTATCGCAAATAGTACTTCATGCTGCTCCAGGTTATGAACCTCTCCCGAAGCCTTGTAGTTTGACCATTGATGGTCTTGAAACAAATGCATCTGGTAATCAAGCCACTAGTGGTCCCTCAGTTACGGATGATCTTGACTCAGTATCTGGATCATTGGATGAAGAAACTGCTTCTTATTATAGTTCTCAGGGATCCAGTGTTGATTCCAGTGGCAGTCATGGCAGTGATGAAACTGGTTCTGCAAATGAAAATGCTGACGGCATCGATCCATTGATTCAGTTTTCAGATGCTGGTCATGCTCACAAAGAGCAAAATGATGCTTCTCATTCTGGTTCTGCTGATTTTGGGGAATTGATGTCAAAGAGAGCTTTAGAGTCATGGTTGGATGAGCAGCCTGGTTTGTCAAATGTGAATACTAACGAACCAAGTCCAATACATGGATCTTCAGCAAGAATCTCCATCGGAGATATTAGAGGTGAAATAAAACGTAAAAGCTATGTGCTCTTGGATCCCGTTAATGGAAATGGCCTGAAGGTGGACTATTCCTTTTCGTCTGAGATTTCAAGCGTCTCCACTCTACTTGTTTGCATAGAAGTTTCCTTCAAAAACTGTTCAATGGAGCCTATGTCCAGTATAACTTTATTTGATGAGGAGTCTGGCAAAGTATTAGATAGTGCAGATCAAGCTTTGACTATGACTGAGAGGTTAGTAATTGCCTCATTCTCTGAACCATTTGTTTAGTGGGAAGCCTAAATGTTTTATGCCTAAAAACGCACATGAAAATGGTAATCTTGATGGCCTAGTGATCTTTAGTTATGAATTAAGATGGCTATATATTAGAAATGTTCTTGCATAATCTTAGCTCAGTGTCATATTTCCTTACTGCACTTAGAGGTTGAAGCTAGTCAACCAAAATTTGATTCTTTTGTGCTAATGCTTTGAGAACCTGATATCATGCAGTCTCAGTTGCTTATTTTTCTTAGATCTGTTTAGGTGAAGAAGTTTTAATCACATGTCAGGTTTCAAGTCAAAAGATCAAATTTCATTTTCTTTTCTTATTTGCATCTTCTTGTTGTTCTTGACATTCTTGTTTTATTTATGTGAATTATTGTTGTCAAAATAGTATTTGTTGGATCAATTTAGGTAGTATTTCTCACGTCATGTCTAGAGTAACATTTTCTAGTTTCAGTCCTTTGTAGAATCCATAGATATCTAGGTTCTGCCTATTCATAAAAATCAGCATAGATCTTTGGAGCCTCTGGTCATAAGTGTTTCTTAGTTTCTTGTAATCATGGCTTTAGTGAGGTCTAACTTTGAGTCCACTTGATTTTCTACGACAGCTCCATCACATCTCAAGATGATGTGCCAACTATAGCTTCTATGGAAGAGATCACCTCTCTGGAACCTGATCAATCAATGACGAGAATTCTCCAAGTTCGTTTCCATCACCACCTCTTGCCACTAAAGCTGGCTTTATATTGTAATGGAAAAAGGCATCCTGTTAAGTTATGGCCCGACATTGGTTACTTTATAAAAGCTGTTCCCCTGGACATAGACACCTTCATAGATAAGGAGTCTCATCTTAAAGGAATGTTTGAATACACAAGGAGGTAATTTGCTAATTTTTTTTAATCCATATTTAAGAAGTCTCTCTGTCTTCTCTCTCACTCTCACACACAAATCCCTAGGGACACTGATGTCAGAGGCATGAAGGAATGTATGCACAACCACGAAATATTCCTGTCTATGAAACCAATATTAATTGGTCCAAGAAAATAATGTCTTTGGATACTCGACACAATTCATTTAAAGGCAGAACTTTTCAGTATGCTTCATTTAAGAATTTTACGACTTCGGATTTTGAACATAAACCTTATATTTATTTCTTCATTTTGTTGTTTCTAAAACTGCAGAACACCATAGCAATATGGTAGACCCTATCCCATTGCATTGGAAACTTGAACTTTGGCATAATGCTTGTTCTACATGATCAGAAATTTTTTCTAGATGAATTGTTCGACATTTTCTCTATATCCTATTCTTTCAGTGTGTTTGTAAGGAGGATCTGTTTTCTGGCTGTTCTCATTGTTATTGTGTAATTAAAATCGATTTACTTGCTTATGTTGTGCTCGTGTGATATCTGGGTGCTTCTATTATTTTGCTGGTGTAGATAGTGATTGGAAAGGGTTATGTTGGTATGAAAAAGTGGAGTTAGTTTGTGGAGAATCTGGATTCCAAATGCCCGCTATGGCTCTAAATTTCTTAGCTTCCTTGAAGACTAATTAAAGATGCTGAGAGGAAAACCACTGAAACTAAATGAGCAAATTTTTACTTTTTTATACTCAAGTTGTTTTATGTCAAATTGAAGAAACCAAATTTTCAGCATTGTACTGCTATATATGACCCATTGCTATCCTTATTATGAAATCAGATCAACATGTTCTCTGAACCACGGTTTCATATTGAAGCCAAAAGAAATCATCTTTTCCCGCTGATATTCTATGGACTATCAAGGATGTCAACGTGCCCCTTTCATTTTGTCTTTGTTTGGTATTCTGAAGTGTTTTTTCTTGCATTATATGCAACAGTTGCACCTTCAGCGACCACACTGGGGAGTTAAATAGCGAGAAAGGGGACAGCTCAGCGGTAACAGACAAATTCCTTGAAATCTGCAGAAGTCTGGCATTGAAGATGTTAAGCAATGCAAACCTTTTTCTCGTATCCGTGGATATGCCAATTGCTGCAAACCTTGATGACGCTTCAGGTTTGTGCTTACGGTTCAGCAGCGAGATCTTGAGCACCTTGAAACCATGCTTAATTACAATTACTGTCAAAGGTAAATGCACTGAACCACTGAACATTTCAATTAAAGTCAACTGTGAAGAAACTGTATTTGGCTTGAATTTGTTGAACAGGATTGTGAATTTCTTGGTCGAGCCATCGCATACCAACTTGTAGTTGGCAAAGTGTATGATCAAGCTTGTAATTTGTAATAATTGATTTTGGAAAGAAAGAGGAAGAAGTTTTTGATTTAATTTATCCAGTTGTGATTGTACTTTGATTATGTAAGACAAAGATCCTAAATGTCAAGATGTTTTGTCCCTTTATTGTATAGAAGCAAGAGTAACTTTGTGATGCATCTTTTTTCAAAGGATGACTTAGCATATTGACAATTGGCTTCTGGTTTTCTTGGCGTGCATCTATTTATTTATAGCCTGAGCTCTTTCTATTAGTAAACTCGAAGACTGTAAATTTGTATTTTGGTAATACTTCGGGTTTTCATTTATATCTCTTTTAATATTGCTTTACGAGTGGTGTTTGGGAAACACATGATTTTGCCTTAACGGTACTAACAGAAACTTGTCTGCGAATTCACAATGCACATGTGAATATATTTAAGTATTAATATAGGTGATGGGAGTTCATGTGAGGGTAATCGTGTCTTTTAATGAACTTAGGAGTAGACATTTTGGTCTATATTAACTCTTAAGTATTTAAGTTTATTAAAATCAAAACTACGGGTTGTTTAATACGACAAACGATGTCATTCAGTTACTTGAACAAAATGACAATTCATACTCATAAAACGACATTTTATTAACGAAGTAAAGAATGCAATTGCAAACTATGGTAAAACGACATGAAACTTTTAATGTTAACACATTTGAGTCGCTAGCAACATTTCGTTGTGTTTCTCAAACCACAGCAAGGTTTCGATAAATCTTTTTATTGGGCAACAACATATAGTTGGCTATTTACAAGGCATCGGCATTATTAAATGTAGAAATACATCAAGATTAAGAATCTAAAAAAGGGTCAAAATAATAAACGGAAAGGAATGCGGCATCCAAGTACTAGCTTCAATTACATGACCAGCCTTCTCATTCTTTACTAGTCTATGGGAACTTCATTTTGTGCTCTGTTCATTTTGGTAAGATATCTCAGTTCAGAAGCTTAGGAGGGTAACATGTAACGGAACTCAGATTCATAAGGCTGAACTTCAACCATCTTGTTAATGGGAGACTTCACTTCCCCATTTAGGCATTCCATCATCAATCTTTTCAACGACCCAGTTCGTGGCAATTGGCTATAAATCCATTCCAGCAATGATTCCATGTCGTCTGCAAAATCGGACATGTACCATTGAAGAAGCTTGGGGACAACAATTTTTTTCCTGCTTGTAACTCCAACTGAAGCTTCCAAGTAGTCAACTTTTGCTCTCTCCATTTCGTTGACTATGTTGTCTGGGGTATAGATTCTTAGCTGCATAAAACAAACCTGAGTTTGATTAAACTTCTTGGGGCTTGTAAATACTAAAAACCAATTCGATATATATATATATATATATGGACTCAAATAAGTTTCAGTTTAATCATTAAGTGGCAAAGTGATGCTCTTACCGCTGGTGAGGACCAAGTGCCACGGCATAGAGCAAATGTTACATTAGGCTCAGGATACCCCAGACCGTAGGCATGACGGAGTAGCATTTCCTTCTCGTAAGCAGGGCCCTTCTAAGTTGGATTTATATCCAAAAGAAGAAAATACATATTGGGAATTCTTTAGAAGTTTAGCCGCATAAGCCATAAAGGGAAAAAGGAAAACAGGACAAATAAATATTTCTTACAACTATGAAAGTAGCCTTAAAATAAAGTTTTCTACCCTACTTACATGTTTTGATTTGGAAGGATACCGGAGAATAAAATGCTCGATGGCCAGAGCATTCAATACAATACCACCTACATTCAATGCAGCCTGTTTGAAAGCATAGCCTCTTTATTGGTCAGTATGAAGTTTGAGGAAAGAAAAATGTTTGTAGTCATCATGATGATTAGGTTTATGGAAATTAACATGCCTTGTTCATTAGTGCCAGCAACTTCTCTTGTGTGGAAGGCAGGCCATGTTCTAAAAATGCCTGAAATTTGAAAAAAAGTAAAAGTACCTATATTAATTACCATATTCAATATTCAACTAAATCTGCTGTTTTTTCCTCTTTACATTGCTGAAGGTGTCTTATAGTACATGCATTATGCAGGCATTGTAAATGTTGATCCAGAACGCTAACTTCTGTTTGTAGGTCAAGAATGTCAAGTCCACACTACACAGCTTATGCATCAAAACCCTGAATTTGAAGGAAAAGACATCATTTCAGAAAATTTAGTGTAAACCATTGATATGCAAATTCTCATCATTTTTTTTTTTTTTTTTTTTTGGGGGTAGAAAACATGTAAGCAAACCTGAGTCTTCTAAATCCTGTCAGACACTCCGAAAAGCGGGTGATATCTAGTGATGAACTGGTGATGTGAATGAAGTTCTTGTAGGGACCAACATCTCTTAGGTCCAAATCTGGCAGTATGTCGTAAGGATCAGAGTTTGAAGAGCTGTAGTTGAAGAGAAATGTGGGAGGTTTGCAATTGAATGAGGCCTTTCCGATTAACCCTTTTGAGTTCATGCAAGAAAGAGCAAGTTTCGGAACAATTGGTGATCCTTCTCTGTCCATAGATGTCTGATTTAGCTCAAGAAATATGCCTATTAGACACTTGAGCAACTCTTCTGAGAGTTCATTTGGATTCATGCCACTTGCATTGTCTACCTTGCGCTGGATTCTAGTTCTCCTGCCAACTTTCCTTGTTAACTCAGCAATTTCTCCTGTTCAAACACAAATATTCGGTCATATGAACAAGAAAACTCTGATAAAAAAAGGAATTTTATTATTTTTTTAATTAACAAAGTCGAGTTTATTACTATTGGAACTAGTGGAAGACCAAGTTCGGTTATCTGATGCAGAACTCAATGATGATCTTCTATCCCCATTCATCCTTTCTTTCCTCAAAACTTCATAATTATGTGATCTAGATCGTTGGTCATTGAGCACTGACCGATGATTTTCGGCTTCACATAACAAATGATTCTGCTGCCACACTCTCTTTTGCTGTCTTATATCCAGTTCTTTGCCTTGTGCTCTCTCCTGGTAGAGCTGCATTGTTAGCTCATCAACTTTTCTTTCAAGCACATAAATCTCTTCCTCCACCATTACTATCTCGGATAGTAGCACCTGAACCTGCGTTTGGTTTCGTACAAAAGTCTGAGTCTTTTAAGACAAATTCCATCGAATCATTCCCTCAATTATACCGAAACATAGATAGATATACACACATACCTGAGGTGGAAGATATGAGGAAAGACATGGATTCGAAAGCATGGGTCCGTCGAGTGCATAATGCAAAACGTTTCTGAGCCTTTCCTCTCCTTCTAGTTCTGCTTGCAACTTCTTAACCTGTAAAAGAAAATGCATTTTCTTTCATGTCAACTTTCTTGCCACTGTGGACCAATTTAAACTTGGTTTTAGGCTTATACAAGAGAATCCCAGATGGGAAATGACAGAAAAAGAGAGAAGAACTTATTATAACCTCCTCCTCGAGAGCGAGTCTCCTCTGTTGGTCCTCACTTCTTTGCATTAGAAGCTCCTCGAATTTCATTATTATGACTATTATTTACACAACCAAGGAAGTGTCCTTATTGAAAGGAAAATTTGCTGAGCTAGAGAAGAGAGACTTTTTTTTCTTATTTAGACCAAACAAAGAAGAAGATAGCGAAGACCAAAAAAAAAGAGAAAAGGAGGTGGAGGCGTTAGAATCGTGGGTGCCATTAAAGGTAGGTAGAAGGAACAAAACTAGAGACTAACTAAGAAAAGGAGGGAAACATGACCCAAAAAAATGAAAAAGAGATGAAATATTCATGAGATGCTGCGATTGGACGGTTGGAATTATTATTATTATTGGTATTGTTATTATCAACACTTGGGGTGACATTTAATTTGGCGTATGGCAGTGGGGGTTGTTTTTATTCAGATGAAACGAAATTTCTTTGTCCAAAAGGGTTTGTACGTTGAATTAATTAGCAAATTGCAAGTATTGGGGTTGGGGATGGAGTTGGAGACGTGAAGCGCATGAACAGGGGAACCTAAAAGGTTGGAAAAGTAAATGACAAAATAGGTGGTTTGACAAACAGACACCTAATAACAATAAATAAAGAGAGGAAAAATTTTACAGAAAAATAAATAAAAAAAAGTCAAAACGACATTCGCCGTCTGTGGGAATCGAACCCACGACCACGTGGTTAAAAGCCACGCGCTCTACCGGCTGAGCTAAGACGGCTATACGTATGTGATTCCTTTTTTTTTTTCTTTTTTCTATTGTGATCTCCATTAGCCTGACAACTGTTTTTAATGGTAACCGGTGAAAAATCCATTTAGAGTAGCATTTTTAATGTAAACCATGAAAAAAATTCAAATTAGATTAGTGTTTTTAATGGAACCATGAAAAAAATTCAAATTAGATTAGACAATTTTTATCAAGATTAGATCAATTTTTGTAAAAATTTACATTAGATTAGTGTTTTTAATGGAAACATGAATCACACGTGGAAATTGTATCCAAAAATTAACCCTTTGTTAAAAAGAATTATAAAAAAAAAATACAATTGTTGAATAAAAAAGTATTTGTGTTAAACACCTATATTTATAGATAGAAGAGATGAGGCAAAGAGTGATCTACAAACAATGTGGGATATTTGCACTCTTAGAAACATAACAAGAGCATCAAGGAGGAGGTGCCTTTAGCTACGCTTGGAGGCTGGTCTCACACCTTGCAGAGTAGAGGAAATTAGGCTGATTGGTACTTTTACTGGATGGTTTTTAGAAAAAACTCCTATAATATTAATTAGTGGTGTCAAAACGGACTGGTACTAATGGGTTAGTACGAGTACAACTTGATTACGGGTTGGCACAACAAGACATGATCAATAACTGTGTCCGGGTGGCACACGATTAGTAAATGTATCTAGGCTAGCACGACATGCAACACTACAGGCACAGTTAATACTAAGATTTTCTTTTTGTATAGTTTTAATTTTAAAAAAAAATTGCAAAAAAAATTATAAAAGTTAAAATCAAAACATTTATAAAAAAATAAAAAAATAAAATAAAAATTTGTTAATAAAAAATCCAAAATCTTAAAAAATTTGGATAAAGAGTTCGATTAGAAAAGAATTAGGGTCATAGGCTTAAAGCCACCTTGGGCCACTTCCACATATAATGCTCCTAAACATAAATTTAAGAAGAAAACAAATTTAAATATATATGTATATATATCAAAAAAGTGTTAAATTAGGCAGGATAATATTCAAGCACAATTAAATATAAAAATGAATAATATTGGAAACGAGGAAGAGCAAGACACATGCATAGGCATGAGGCACGAATTGGCTGAGGCTAAATGTATCTGGGTTGGCACAGCCTGGTTAAATACTAATACTTTTCTTAGAGGTGAGCACAATGCAATAGAAGAAAATTTTAATTATCGTAGTTAAAAAAATTCTATTAATCACACCAAATTACACCGTATTTTGCAGTTTGATGCGATGTAGTTTATATAGTTTAGGATCCTGGTATAGGTCTTAACTAATTTGGGCCAAATTTAAGAAACAATCTTCAAAAAGTTATAATTATTAAAGTAAAATCATTTAAAAGATAACATCTTAATAATATGCAACCCAATCTAAATGAAGTAAAACAAGAATGTCTAAAATTCAAAATTTAAAAATTCTTATAAACAACATTATAACAAACAAAGTTGTAAGTTCTCATTCGTTTAACTCTATCCAAGAATTTTAAAATATATTAGAACTTAGTGTATAAAAATATTTTTAAATTAGATATACATTGTATATGCAGTGTGGTTAATTGTGGAAATTAAAAACTTATTTTGTATTTTATACCACACCATGATAGTAGAGAAAACCTAGATCCCAAACCATACCACGAAGTAAAATAACTATACCGCATCACGCGTATTGGTTCAGTTTGGAAGGTTAAGCGAAATCTGTTCACCCCTACTTTTCTTAGAAAAATTTACATCTAGTGCTCTTTTTGTGTCTCATATTTCACAAATACCTATTTTTAATTTTTTTCAAAATACCCATTTTTACAGTATACATTTTATATGTAAAATATATGTGGTATATATTTACATTGTAGATTTTTATATAGTTTACATTTACTATGTAAATTATACTATAGTATATATTCTGAAATGTATAACGATTTTTAGGTATAATTTTTATGTATGAAATATATACTACAATATATATTCCATGCATATAATATTTGTTGTTTATGTTTCTCTAAATATGGATATAAAAATAGATATTTGTGAATAAAAATAAAAATAGGCATTTATAAAAATATGTTTAATGAAACAGGTATTTATGAACATTTCCTTCTTTATTAAGTTCTAGATGGGTTAAGTAGACAATTACCACTTTTTTAAATATTTAATTAAATTTACCACCACTATTAGATTCTATCACTTTTGGAAGAGAATTAGTTAAAAATTTGTCAAGAATTTGTCAAGAATCCGTCAAGAATCCATCAAGAATCTGTCAAGATTATCACTGACGTCAAGAATCTGTCAAGAATCCGTCAAGATCGTCAAGAATTCGTCAAAAATTCATCAAGAATTCATTTAAAAAAGTGATATGATGATAGATTTAATTAATGAAGAAAAAAAATGGTATTCACCTAATTTATTCGTTCTATATAGTATAGTACTCTAACAGAATGGCATATGGCTCAGGGCCTCCACCTCAACTGTTATAGCGATGTGGATCCATCCCACACCATTGCCTCTATTTTATTTTACCTATAAAACCCAAAAAGAATTACAAAAATACGGAAGTCAGTTTTTTTTTTTCCCTAATTCTCATATAGTTTTTAATAAAAAATATTACTTTTAAAAAAATAATATTTTTACAATGATTACTAGTTACCAATTTCTGAAAACTAAATATTAGTTACTAGTTACTAGTTATGTATCAGTTATAAATACATTTGGTTACTAATTATTAGTACTCGAAAATTGGTTACTAGTTACTAGTTATCATTTTAAAAAATGACATATTAGAACCGTACCAGATCTACAAAAAATAGAATCCACTGTATTTTTCTAATTTTTTTTCCCTAAAAATATTGTACAAGGCCTAATTTTCACAAAATTTTCTCCCTTGGACTCTTGTCCAAAAAATAACATTACTCATTTTAGTCGTAGAACTTCAATGTAATTCGAATTAAATTTAATTCATGTCATTGTGTTCATAAAATATTTTCTACAACTTAATTTATTTTTCAAAATAATTAATTATTATTGAAAAAATAAAATATCCTTAGACGTTTAATATTCTGTTTTTACAACTATTTCACATGTATGTAAAAATAATAACTTCCACGAATGAAAATTTTCTGCTCGTGGAAGTTCTTCAATATAATCGTTGCCAATTGCATTATAAAAATTACAAAAAACATCAAACGAAATATTTTTCAGTACGAGTTTTACAATATAGCCATGTGAAGACATAAGAGATATCAAAGCATGCAACCAGTAGACATAAGAGATATTAAAGCAAACAGTGGGGATTTAAGGGTGAATCTGTAATCACTTTCTAATCTTTAAACGAATGTTATAATACTAGTTTAGAGATCAATAGTACCTACTGCGCTTATGTGGTTGCATTCTAATTACATACAGATGTTATGTACTCCCACGCAAGCCATCTAACCAGATTATATAAAATGACCAAAATGCCTTTCTCATGTCAACAATAGACAAGAGAAGTGGTAATTACTAGATACGACATCCGAAAATCATAATTGACCGTCACCACATTTATTTATTTATTTACTGCTGGAAGTCTACCTCATTTAATTATGTGTACGTGTTGAAACCATATGATATATCACCGAGGTTAACTATAAACAGAAACTTTCATGGAGAGGAAAATTTCCATATATGGCAACAAGCCATGTTGTGCTCAAATTTTTATAAACTATTGAAACCAAACACAATCGCTTTTCTACACAAGACTCCACATTGCTGATAATGATATAACAAAGACCATCTAGTTCCCAACTTATACACATTTGATATCGACTTTGATATAAAGTATATGAAAGCAACCTAGAGTTTGATCCTTGCACATGCTTCCTTTAAGATTGAGAGTTTCGAACATTATTAGACCATGTTCTTTCAACGTTCCTTTGGGAAATGATGTAACATGTGATATCGTCCAAACATATATGCTCAAAGCAACCCGACACAAATGCTCGAGCTACACATTTTTGTAATGGTTGAACCAGGCGAAGCCGCTGTGTGAATTGGAAGCATGTTGCAGTGAACTAAATGAAAGATGACAGGCAATCATTATATAGATTGTGAACCTTAAATTTAGTAGGATATAGTGAAAATATAATACTCATGTTGTCGTGCACACCTAATGTCAATGCACTAAGATGATTTCTTTTTGTGAAGTCTCTTAGCCATGTTTGGAATACAGGATAAGGATGAAATTAGATTGGATTAAATTAATCTCACATTTAGTGCATGTATATAAGAGAGATTAGATTAGATTAAAATAATCCATTCTAAAATAATACCCTTAATAAAGGATAATCTTATACTCTTGAGAATTTGGGATTGAGAGGGATTAGGAATTTGATTAAAAATAGTAGAATATTTTTGAATTAGTAAAAAATAGTAATTTCGAAATTAAACTTTAAAAGTAGCATACTAAACATGAGATAGGATTGGATTATAATCTTATCTTATTTTATCCTATCCAATCCAATCAAATTCTTTAAAATATTCCAATTCTATCCTATCCTATCCTATCCTACATATACCAAATGAAGTCTTTGATAAATAGGCTTATGATAGAGTAAATTGTCAATATATATATATATCCCACATTATCTAGGGTTGGTGTAAGGTAATGTTCATAACTAAGGATCCACCTCAGATTTTGTAGGCTTAGACCTCGAAAATAAATATACATAATATCATATCAAGTGAAGGAGGGGGTATTATACATTTATACTACAATCATCATAAAAGCTAAACAACTAATTCATTAAACTGGCAAATTGTGTAAGTGATACATATAAATGTAAATTTTAACTCTTTTGCTATATAAGAATAAAAATGGCGAAAACAAAAAGTTTCATTAAGCAGAATAGGGTTTCTTAATCTTATTTGTGTTGAAAAATGAATACTCCTCTTAGGAAGCTAGTACGTACGAAGAACCTGTTTTATTTAGATAGTTATTCTAAATTATAAACACTATTCAAAAGGACCCAGTTATCCTTCTTTTTTAATCCAACAATTTTCAGTACTGTTCTAAGAAGATTTTGCTTTTGTCCAAAGAAAAAGTACGCCAAACTGGTCCTATATAATAGGTTGCACTGATGCTCTTCAATTTGAGAGGACGTATCTACTATCTCGCTTTGACTTTTGTTCTCTCTCCAATTATATTATTGCAAAAAATTAAGCACAAATGGTAATACAACTAATGCTTCTTGACTAAAAGAGGAAAGAATATTTATTCTCATACCTACTATTATTTACGACAAAGATTTACTACAAAGAATTTCATGCATGTTCATTCTTCAAAAAATAAGGAAAAAAGAAAAATTACAAGACAAGACAAAGAAAAAAAGGGAAAAAGGAAATTCCAATCTTTCATTTTGGGCCTTTGGAAATTAGCAATAATAAAGGGAGACTAGAAATTGCTCTCCCTCCATCCTCCAAACTTCTTTCCATCATTTTGCTCTTCTACCTACAAAGTAGCAACAATCACTAACATGATCAAGCAACCATATATATATATATATATATATTAAACCACAGCATCATTTTTGTTAATATTTCTAAAACATAAATCCAACCAATCCCATAACTGCATATAGTAAACAACCTTTTTTCTTTTTTTTTTTTTTTTTTTTTTTGAAAGCAAGAAGAAGAGAGTTACCTTGCGGGTGAAAGTTACACCAACTTGAATCTCTCCGCGATAATTTTGGTCTGAGCCAACTACACGGTATTTGCGAGGGTGTAGTTCTGCAATTCCATTCTCGGCTCCTAGTGCCAGTAAATCCTCCACGTAGATTCTGCTTTCAAATATTGAAATTAGAAAATACTGCTCTCTCATGACCAAAATGAATCGGAGAAGAAAAATAATCCAATTAGCATGTGTATTACACTTTGATATATCCCATATTGCAAATTCAAGTTATGATGTTAACTACGCATACAAGAAAATTAAGGAGAAAAGAGAGAGCTAGTAGTCATGCATGCAAGTAAGAAGTCGTATCGAGTACGAGTAAATATTCCAAGGACAGCTTCCTTACGTGGCTTGTCCAATGAAATCATCGGAGGAGAAAGTGTCCTTGTCCAGGATTTTGAGGATGAGCTTAAAGTTATCACCAGAACCTGGATACTCTGCCCTAAAGCTGAATTTCTCATTCCATGATGGACTGCTGCCTTGCCCTGCACCATTATTTTCAAATATATAGGAATGACTTTGTTTTGCATCGCAAAACTAATGAAAGCTCTTGAGCTAGCTGTCAAATGTATTTGTTAATCTATTATGCTTTGTGGATTAGTGACCAACATTTTTCAAATCAATATTCTTTGATGTTTTTTCATATATAGGTAACCAAATAGAAGAAGAAAAAAGAAAAAAAAAAAAAAAAGATGAAGGTATCAAATTACATACATTTATATATTGACATGGACTCGAGAAGTCATCCATATATATATATATTAAAAAATAAGTGTTGGGATTTTAATTGGAATTTGATATTAAGCATGGTAGTCCGAAGGCCTAAGACAATATAAATAAAACCTTGACATTTCACCAGCAATATATATAATATAATAGTTTTAGGGGATAATATCATAAAAAACTCACAACTTTTAGCTTTTTAGCAAAAAAAAATATCCATGCCTTTTCATTAATATCAAATAAAATCTTCTACTTGTGTTTTTCTATCAATTCTCACCGAATTTACAAATACAGTCAAAATTAGAGTTTAAAATTATAACATAGATATCTTTATTCTTTAAAATTATCTATTGGCATCCATAAAAATAGTCAGAAGGCAATCGTCTAGACTGGAAAGTGATATGTAATCTCTTAAGAATCTAACAGTAGCAGCTTTCAAAAGACACAAAAATTATTTTTTTGAATTATATTATCTGATTTCAAAAATTAAAAATATTCATTTTTAATAATTTTAACTCCAAATTTGACTATACATGTGGATTCGATGAAATTTAATAGAATAACACAAATAGCAAGTTTTATTTGATATTAGTGAAAATGTATGAATTTTTTTGGATAAAAAGCTAAAAATCATTTTGTTTTTGATATTATCCCATAGTCGTAGCTAGTAATTTTAAAAACAAAATAAATAAATAACCTAGCTAGCAATTTCACGAGAACATGCATGCCTGTGGCAACAAATTAGTCACCACCATCCAATGGCAGGTATTGTTCGAGTTGACCAGGTCACTAGATGCACCAACGACCCTCATTTTTGTTCAATGGTACTCAAAGTCTACTTGGTGACAAATACTAGGTGATAGTCTACTTGGTGACAAATACTAGGTGATTAATATATAAGTAATGTGCTTATAATATTTGTTCTTGATAGTTTTATATTTGAGCAATTTTTTCAACTAAAAACTTTATGAATATACGATTAATTCTCTAAATCATATCAAGGATAATTTGGCTCATTCATTTGCTTCATCAGAAAATTATTATCATTCGATAATTTTTCTGATTGTCGAAACATATTCATACGATTCATTGGGAAATTGGGAACCAATTAACTAACCTCGAGCTACGACGCTCTTGCGCTCTTGGCCTTTGTATTGAATCAGAACATAAGGATCCATGTCGCCTAACAAATACAGACTTTATTCAATTTATTGATAAAGAAGGATCACCACCAAGAGAGAGAAACCATATGAAATTATTAGTTGCAATTTTCTAGCTAGCTCTGATTCGTCAAATAATAAGTTTCAAAATTTCTATCCAGAAGATAGAATTGTATACATAACATCAAAAGAGTAAGAGGAAAACTCCTTAATGAAGAAGATATATACATAACATCAAACTCTGAAAAATGCCTTGTTTGTTTTGGGGTATATGAATAAAAACAGCCTAACAGAATAGAGAGAGAGAGAGAGAGAAGAAATGTACCAAAGAAATCAGTGTCTCCAAGACCCTTTGCATTCACTAGCAAGACCTCCATAATTCCAGTTGCCATATCTCTGTCCTTCTCAGTTTCTCTGTTTCTCTCTCTCTAAGAATTAATTACCGTTGCAATGAGATTATGATTGAATGTATGATTTTATATAGAAACGTTAATAAGGACTAGTAGCTATAGGGATGTGGGGACAGGCGTTCAAGATTCCCAAAAGAACTACAAGTCATGTCCGCCACCTCAAAGCCAGCCGCCAGTTAGGTCTCTTTCCTTCAATTTATATATTTGGCGTTACATAATTGACTGTTTAGAGTAAAGATTTAAGATATGATAATACAACTCCTAAGCATCGATTCTTTTCTAAAGCAACTATAGGTTAAAGTAGAAACCAACCCCTAAGACACGTGGCATGATATCCTTAGCCTGCCCACCATGAAGTCATATATAATACTTTAATGGGGAAAGCGTGTAGGGTATAGTAAAAATTGACGGCTTATAAAATCATTTTCAGTACCCGAAGGCAAAAGCTGGCAATTAGCACGTTTTCAAATTAGCCCCACTCGTAATATTTTAACTTCCAACTTGCAAACACAAACCCTATGCACATGATTACTTGGTAAAATATTCTCGAATTTTCATCTTAATTATTTATCAAAAGCCCAAAAACTATTTAACTCATCTATCATCCATACTAAGCTGTAGAAACCTAAATAATATATAACGGGTCTTGAAAGTTGGATAGAAAAATTGGAGAACATTCATAATATATCTTAGATTTGACATTGTCGAATAGTATTGGATTGTATTGCGTTACAGAGACACAATTGAGAGACAAAGCTCAAGAGAAAGGGTGTTATGGATTTTTATAATTTTTTTTGGTGTTGCTCATGATAGGAATCGGACTGCAATGTGGGAAGAAGTGAGAAATTAGACTTGTATATGGGAAAGAACTGATTTTGCGCAAATGATCAGTTTGGTATTTGTAGTTTTTACTTAATTGTGATTCTATATAGTATATTTTAGTTTTAAGTATTTAGGACTCACTGTAGTTAGTAAGGTATGTAATAACGGAAGATGTTTTCCATACCGTTGGTTTCTAACAGGTTGGTTTTGGGTAGATATGTAGTAGGTGAAGATGCATTTGTACTTCTAATGGAAAAGGAAAATTGAAAACTGGTAATTTTGTACACAATCTAATATGCAATGAAAATGGTGTTTTAGAATGCGTATTGCATTTTGCAACTTTTTGTGTATGCAATAATATACACTTTAAATATCACTTTGGATATAATCGCTTCATCTAAAAAAGAACCAAAAATAATTTATGTGGACATAAGTAATCATTACTACTCCGTATATTATATCCACTATCAATAGCTTTTCAAATTATTATGAAAATATTCATAAATAAAAGACCATTCAAAAATTGATCATAAATAGTTCCATTGATATTAAAACAGGAATTACATCAATTTGTCAATATAGTCCACCAGTTTACATTAACCTGTTTACAAAAGAATTTCTCTACCCCACCGGTTTACAAATTAAACCTATCCAACATTGTTTAGTCACAAGTTTGCAGTCATTGCTTTACAAAATATACCACTTCACAATTTTCAGTCTTCTACACAATTACCATGTGCAACACCTAGTCATTGCTTTACAAAATATACCTACCCCTTTTAGTTAATTTCTTAGCAGGCCATCAATCATTGTTTAGACTTTATAAAAATTTACCATTTCCAATAAACATTCAAAAAAAAAAAAAAAAAGAAGTCTGATCTTCACAATTAAGGTCCTGCATATCTAGTAGATGGCCTTTTCCTTCCCTTTCCCATTTTCAGTTGCTTTAGTGGCTGCAGGAATAGGTTTGGAAGCTGCTGCATTGTCAACAATCTTTGCTCCTTGATTTTTTCGCACCTACATTATAATGAATTCAATAAAAGTGAAGAATTAAACATATAAGGTAATACTATACTATATAAAAGAATTAACCTGTAATTTGTCAACTTTTTTAGTATTCTGCTCATTGGCCTTTGCAGTAGGATTCTTTATGGCCTTTTTAGTTGGCTTCTTTGTAGCCTTCATGATTGGCTTCTTTGTGGCATTCTCTGTTGCAGTGACTTGAACTTGGGTTATAGCAGTTGGTGGCTGCAAGCCTTTTTTGGGGCCGTCCTTCTTGTTATGGCCCTCTAGATGATATATGCTACACTTTTTAATCTCTTTGGTCCTCCGAAGCTTAACAGTTTTATTACCAAGGACTTCTAATTCATCAGGCTCCATCCTCCTTAATTTTTTTGGTTTACCAGGTTGTCGCCTAAACTCTGGAGCTATAAGAGGAATAGAACCTGTTTTCCTCCATGCCTCAGGACCATTCAAAGGATTAACAACATGAAAATAAACTTTTAAATAAGTTTCCTTGTTGTAGCATTCATGAACAAAGAGAGTAGGGTTAATATCCCTGTCTTCTATGCAAGATATAGCATGAGGACATGGGATCCCGGTGAGGTCCCACCTGTGGCAACTGCATGTTTGCAAGTTTAGATCAACACAAAACCTATCACCATTAAAATATCGTACTTCAAACTTATCATCACCACAATAGTCTGGAATACAATGTATAGCTGCAGTCTTGCTTTTTTCAATCCTTTTTGCTTATCGGATATCCAGTACATCTTATGGTTATTTTCAATTTGGAGATCATCCTTGAGAAAACCCAAGAACTAACTCCAGGAATTCTTGTTCTCAGATTCTACAACTGCATATGCAATTGGGAACATAGAATTATCCCCATCAATTCCCACTGCAGACAATAGTTGACCTTCGTAATGCCCTTTGATGTGGCAGCCATCTAGACTGATTAATGGTCTACAACCAGCTAAAACTCCTTTTTTACAAGCTGCCAGATAGACATATAGTCTTTCAAAAATAGGTTTATCCATCTCTAAGTTGCACTTCATAAAGACAGTACTGCCAGGGTTGGAGGTCTTCAATTCTTTACAATAATCCCATAACATTGAGTATTGTTGGTCTTCTGATCCTTGGATATTCTTCATAGCCAGACCCCTAGCTCTGTAGTACTTCTAAATTGAAACATTGCCTGCAGTTTCATCTCTAACTTCCTCTGAAAAACTAGCCCTTGACCATTTTGGGTCAGCCCTCAATTTTTTTTCAAATCTTTTTGCAAGCCACTTGTATGTAACATACTTATTCTTATACACCCTGTCACAAGTATGTGTGTTATTGAATGTTTTAATCTTAAAAGTTCCTTTCTTATCAATTAGAGATGCAAAAACCATCCAACTGCAGCCATCCTCACAAACTACGCTAACCCTCTTTTTCTCATTTTTTTGAACTTTATTTCTCTATGTGCTTTAATACCATACTCCTTCATAGTGTCCCTAAAAGAATCAACAGATAGAAATAGCATACCAATCTTGAACACAGGATTAGCCATGTCACAATCAGGGTTGAATTCAGAATTACTCCTCTTAGGTCCCTCACCTTCTAAATCATAATCACTAATTAACATCGGATTCTATGTCACTATCAGAGTCCGTATAAGTCTCAGGTGGAGGCAATGAACTACCTGCCGCACTAGCTGTTGGAGCCTTTTTCTTTTCGTGCTGTATTTCATCATCGGATTGCTCATAACCTGAATCAATTAAGTCATCTTCCATAACTTCAGTTTCTGCTCCAAGTTCACCATTACTAAATCTTCTACCCTCCTGCTCAATGGGGACATCATGAAAACCCATCTCGATTTCAAACTCAGACATTGGAACTTTAGTTTGTTCATCTTTCAACCCTAAACCTTCAAAAGTGAACTCATAATCATCAATATTAAAAGACAAAAATTCTCCTTCAACAAGTCTTGTCTCGATGACATCCTTACATTGGCTAAAATCTACTCCCATAAATGGAGTTGACACTACCACGTATAAAGTTACAACCCGACTACCATCTAATATTCTTGACATAGTCAATACAGCCTTATCAGATGTAATACGTTCAAACTCGGCCAAATTACCATTGCTATTAGGTCTGTAATAGTATTCTTTTTCAGCATCTTTCGCATAACCTAATTCGAGCATGAACTCATCCAATTCTAGTAAACTTATGTAATCAAGTGAGCACAAATTATAGTGACACACTTTACCTCCCTCATAATGCCAAGTACCATTCCTTAGAAATATGCCTCCCCCATAGTAAATTCGCAATGTAAATGCTTCTCTTTCTCTCGGTTCTGCATTACCGAAAAAAAAAACAAATTAATAAAAAAAATGATACCATTTAGATTATACCAATAAATAGCTAAAAAAATTCAAAAAAAAAAAGATTTCTATCTATATTATATCCACTGTAAGTAGAGTCAAAAGTCATCTAGATTTACTATATATATGTGTGAAAATATGGAGGACTTCTCAATGGTTACAATTTTTTTGTGACCATGAATGGATACTAAAAAAAGTAGTGATAGCATTAAATTTTTTTGATGGTAATAAATAGCATTAAATTTTTTTGGCCAACTACCAGACTAATCACCACCGTAGGATATTAGATCTAACGGCTTAAACCATTGTAACCATCCATGGGTAAATATTGTTGTAACCATTTAAACCAAACCCGTAAAAATATATATATATATATATATATGTCAATTCAGGCAAATAAATCATCACTACTGAGTAAAAATTACGGAAAAAGTAAAAGGTTCTCAAATTAAATTCATCAATATTCACACCACTTAAAAAACTAAGTAAAGTAAAAATATTGTTACAAAAGATCTGTTTCTTCTTTTTTCAATATAAAAACAAACAAAAAATTAAAAAGCGTAAAAACATTGGAATCTTATTATTAGTAAATTTTTATCTTTACTTAACTATAACATTCAAAAGAGCCAATACATATCTTGTTGCAAATAAAAAATAAAGGATAATGATCAGTAGAAAATACGAGAAATTAGATAATTTCTATTCTATTTTACGAAATATGTTTACATCAGGATTATATTACCGCATAAAAAAATATAATGGTTATTTTGTTAAGTAAATATGGAATAAAAAGTATTTTTTTTTTTCACTTTTGTGCTCTTGAAAAATCATTTTACAGTCTTCTTTTTTCTTTTTCTTTTTAGAGTAATAGACTTAAGGATAATACTACAATCAATAACCAAAAATCCAAAAAGAACGAAAATAGGTTCATAAAAATTTACCATAAGTTGGTTTTCTTCCTCCTCCAAGACGCAGAATAGCCATCTTAGAGGAGCCACAATCTGAGCCACCGAGTGTTGAAGAACTCTTTTTTTCTTTGAATGATTAACTTATGAGCCCTAACTCCCAAATTGAAATGTGATCATCTCCCAGACTCCCGCAATCTCCCAATTAGTAACCCACTTTCTTCTGTCACTTGGATTACCGAAAATGCCCTCAGCAAATGAGGCACATGCTGATGACATGACTAATTCTGTTAGCAATTTAATGCCTGTTACTGATTTGGGGCTAATTGTAACATTTTTCTTAATATAAGGATTTGATTGCTAAATTTATTTTTTTAGGGACCAAAATGCCAATTCACGAAAAACTCATGGGCCAATCGCGCCAAAAACCCAAAGTGAGAAGGTTCTAGAATTGGATTTGTAATATACTGGAGTTACAAAATTCATTTTGGACCATTATTAGGCCTCATAAAGCTGAGGTAACAGCAAAAAATGTTTTCGCAGTTATGTTGTAATAGTCAAATATTTTTCTAGCCATATTAATGGGTTGTTGCTGTTATATTGTAACAGCTGAACATTTTTAAGCCATATTAATGAGCGGTTACTGTTATGTTGTAATAGCCAAACGTTTTTCAACCATCATTAATATGGGCTGTTACTGTTATATCGTAATAACTAAATATTTTTTAGCCATATTAATGGGATGTTAATGGCTTAGTTCCCTCATAAAGGAGACCTTCTCCTTCACTTTTAGATACACCAACACACTAAAACATTTCTTAGCTTATTCCTCTCTTCCATATTCTCTTTATAGCGGTTAAAAAATAGTTAGTTAGTACTTAGAGAGTTTAAGTTCTTTCTTTTCGGTGTGGTCGAGCTCTCTTGAGTTCTGGTGATAGAGTTTGGGCATTGCTCAATTCGTTGTGAGTAGCAAGTTGGTGTGACGTTGCTACTCGTAAACCGTTTTATCCTAGGAAACAGACACTGTTGACATTCTTCTAAGCACCCCGGTGAGGAAATGTAACTGTTTTAAGAAAATTGTGTGAAATACAAGACTCAGTTTGGTTTCCTTAAACTCCTTTGTTATTTTGTTCATTATTATTATAGTAAATTAATTGTGATTTATTTTGTTACATTATTTGATTTATTTTTAGGACAATTGTTTCTATCCAAGTTGTAGTTAAATAATTTATTACATCATATGTTATAACAGATTATTGTTGTATTTTTATTTCTAGATATATTATTACTTGTAATAAATTTTTCTAACAATCTTAAAACAGTTATATGTCTTTTTCCTGTTATTGCTTTAAATAATATATCTGGATTTATATATTGTGATTGGAGATATTTCTTTAATAAATTATGATAATTGAACAATTATAATTTAGACAAATTCTTTCTAGGAGGCTGGATTTTAAGCGGGACCATTTGTGACCCCTCCATGGTCTTTCCTAGGAGTTTGTCTATTGAGTAATATTTAATTATTGATGTTTATTTCTAGAAAAAGAAATCTCATTGGATTTGCTATTCTTGTCAGAAATGGCAACTGAATCAAATAATATTACTGTTGTGGCCCAATGGCGTACTCCTACTATGGCCCATGTGCTTGTTCCTATTGTGGCTCAAATACCAACCCCTGTTGTGACTCCTGTGGTACCAGCAGTGCACTACGGAGAGAAGCCTAAGAAGTTCAATGGATTGAACTTTAAAATGTGGCAACAGAAGATGTTATTCTATTTGACCACATTAAACCTTACGAGGTTCTTGACTGAGGAGGCTCCAAAAGCCAATGATAACGAGCAAGACGTCCAAGTCATCGCTGCAGTTGATGCTTGGAAACAGTCTGACTACCTGTGCCGTAACTACGTAATGAACGGTTTGACCGATTCTTTATATAGCGTATATCGTAATAAGAAGACAGCAAAGGAATTACAGAAGTCACTTGACTATAAATATAAGACTGAGGATGCTGGGTCTAAAAAATTTGCAGTGGAATGCTTCCTAAACTTTAAAATGGTCAACTCTAAAATAGTAATCAGTTAAGTTCAAGAGTTTCAATTGATTCTCCATGAGATTCAGGCTGAGGGGATGGTCATACGTGAACTCTTCCAAGTAGCTACTGTCATTGAAAAGCTACCCCCTATATGGAAGGATTTCAAGAGCTATCTCAAATACAAGTGAAAGACAATAAACCTTAAATAGCTTGTTGTTAAACTTCGCATTGAGGAAGAAAACAGACGTGCTGACAAGTTAGAAACATCGTCCAGTACGCCTGTGGCTAAGACAAATGTTGTAGAACATTCTCAAGGCTCTAAAGCCAAGAAGAATAAACAGAAACAACCAAGCTAGAAGTTGGGGCCTAAAGGTGGATTAGGAAAGAAGCAGAAATTCTAAGGGAAGTGCTTCAACTGTGACAAGATGGGTCACAAGGCTTCAGACTGTCGACTTCCAAAGAAGAGGAAGAATGAAGCCAACGTAGTGGATGAAATCACATAAGAGGTTTCTGACATAGACCTATGTGCAGTAGTTTCTAAAGTGAATATAGTTGGGTCTAATCCCAAAGAATGGTGGCTTGATACCGGTGCCACTTGGCACGTATGCTCTGACAAAGGTTTGTTCACTTCTTTCAAATTGCTTGAGAACGGGGAGAAGTTATTTACGGGAAATTCTGCCACATCCACTGTCGAAGGTCAAGGCAAGGTGGTCTTGAAGATGACCTCTGGGAAGGAGCTGACTCTGAATAATGTACTGTATATGCCGGAGATCTACAAGAACTTAGTATCCAGTTCATTGCTGAATAAACATGGATTCCGCATAGTGTTTGAGTCAGATAAAGTAGTTTTATCTAAGAGCAGATTGTATGTGAGAAAGGGCTATGTATGTGATGTGCTTTTTAATCTGAATGTAATGATTATTAAGCCAAATAATAATAAAGCTAACTCTTCTACTTATTTGCTTGAGTCCTCTAATGTATGGCATGGTAGACTAGGACACGTTAATTATGATACTTTGCGTAGATTAATTAACTTAAACTATATACCCACTTTTAATATTGATTCAAAACACAAGCGTGAAACTTGTGTTGAGGCAAAACTGACTAGGTCATCGTTTCAAAGTGTTGAGAGGAATACTAGACCTCTTGATCTAATTCACAGTGACATTTGTGATTTAAAATTTGTACAAATAAGGGGAGGCAATAAGAATTTTATTACTTTTGTCGATGATAGCACAAAATACAGCTATGTGTATGTGTTAAAATCCAAGGACAAAGCCATAGAGAAGTTTGTTTTTTATGAGAATGAGGTTGAGAATCAACGCAATAAAAAAATTAAGGTGTTAAGAAGTGAAGAATTACGAGGAAACCTCTATTTTATTTCATGCTTCACACATATACAAAGAGATCAGAACCTGATTCTATATAGGCATGGCAGAACACGTTTTGCTGTACCTTCTAGAATGAAAAACAGCTGTCTTGGAGAGATATTCTCTCCACTAAACTAGGAAAATAATTACAAAAAATTAATCCCAAGAGATCAGGCAACAGGCTGCCGAAATCTCTCTTTATTAAAATAAAATCATAGCAAACAAAAAAAGGAAATAAAATCCTAGACAAATTCCTAAATATCAGATTTCCACACTTCCCCTCAAGCTGGACAATAGATATCAATCAATCCCAGCTTGGACTTCAGACTCTCAAAACTATTTCTAGGAAGAGCCTTAGAAAGTATGTCCGTAATCTGAAAACGTGTAGGAGTATAAATCAGCTTAATGACCTCACAGTCTATCTTTTCCTTAATAAAATGCCGGTCTATCTCCACATGTTTTGTCCTGTCATGGTAGACTGGATTTTTCGCACTATCAATAGCAGCTTTATTATCACAGAAAATGTTCATAGTTCTTTCAGTTGGAATTTTCAGCTCTTTTAATAACCTTTTCAGCCACATACCTTCACATATTCCATGTGCCATTGCTCTAAGTTCAGCTTCAGCGCTATTTCTTGCCACAACTGATTGCTTTTTACTTCGCCAAGTAACTAGATTTCCCCAAACATATGTACAGTATCCAGAAGTTGATCTTCGATCAGTTACTGATCCAGCCCAATTAGTATCTGAGTAAATTTCAATGTCCCTTTTTGAAGTCTTCTTAAAGAATAGCCCTCTTCCAGGATTTAACTTAAGATACTGTAATATCCGAGTGACTGCTCGTTGATGTTCTTCAGTGGGATTATTCATATACCTACTCACCATACTTACATAAAATCCAATGTCTGGTCTTGTGTGTGAGAGATATATTAGTTTCCCAATAAGTCTTTGATATCTGCCTTTATCTATAGAAGCATCCTTTTCAGTTGTCCCTACCTTATTGATGGGATCCATCGGTGTATCCACTGGTTTACATCCATGCATCCCTGTTTCATTAAGTAGGTCTAAAACATATTTTCGTTGAGAAACTGAAATTCCTTCTTTTGATCTGGCCACTTCCATGCCGAGAAAGTACCTGAGATAACCAAGGTCTTTGATTTCAAATTCTTTTGCCAAAAAATTCTTCAGTTTGATCATTTCTTCTTCATATTCCTCAGTGAGAATTATGTCATCCATGTAAACAATAAGAATTGCTAATTTATCTCTGGATGAATGTTTGACAAATAATGTATGGTCTGGCTGGCATTGAGAATACCCAAACAATTTCACTGCTCGAGTAAATCGATCAAACCAAGCTCGCGGAGATTGTTTTAGCCCATATAATGACTTTTTTAGCTTGCAAACTTTGTTGGCATTTGCTGGAGTCTCGAATCCTGGAGGAATTTCTACTTCTTCCAAGTCGCCATTTAAAAAAGCATTCTTAATATCTAGTTGGTGTAGTGGCCAATTAAGATTAGTTGCAAGAGATAATAAAACTCGAATGGAATTTAGCTTGGCTACAGGAGCAAACGTTTCCTGATAATCAATCCCATATGACTGACTGAATCCTTTTGCAACAAGGCGAGCTTTAAATCTGTCCACACTTCCATCTGCTTTGTTTTTGACAGTGAAAATCCACTTACACCTGACTGGATTCTTTCCTTTAGGTAATTCAGTCACCTCCCAGGTTCCATTTTTCTTCAGAGCTCGAATTTCTTCCCAAACTGCAGCTTTCCATCTCGGCTGATTAAGGGCTTCTTGAATGTTGTTGGGAATTAGAGTATTTGATAGATCCCTTGTAAAAGCGTTAAACTTCGGAGACAATCATTCATAGGAGATGAACTTAGAAATTGGATGTTGAGTGCATGATCTCACTCTTTTTCTCAAGGCAATAGGTTGATCAAGATCATCATAAGGTATCTCAAATGAACCAGAGATAGAAGTGTTACCTGGAATTTCAAGAATTTCTGGATTTGGTTCAGACTCTTGGATTTGCTGAAGAGGTGTGCGAGACTCTTTATTCCTTGGTGTCTTGTGTCTCTGAGAGTAGACAATTATCTCATCATTTGTACCTTGTGTGGATCGTCGTGGAGTTATGGACTCCTGTATTTCTGACTGAACATAATTTGTGGGCTCATGTATTTCGACTGAGGGCTCAATGTTTTTGGACTCAATAATTTCGATTTGGGAAGGTAACTCAGTATGTGTTATTTCAATGATTTCAGATTTGGTTGGAGTGTTGAACTGAGTTTTATTTTCTTTTTCCCAAAAACGATATTCCTGCATAATGTTCGCCCCCTGAATATTGGATTTTGGGTAATAAGGTTGATCTTCAAAGAATGTGACATCCATAGAATAATAGAACTTTCTTGTGACTGGTGAGTAACACTTATACCCTTTTTGATTTGGAGAGTAACCTAAGAATAGACACTTGATGGATTTAGGATCTAATTTGGTTCGGTGTTGTGAATGTATATGAACAAAAACTGAATTGGAATTGTTGAGATGAGACGAGTGGTAGGATATGATTATAGAAAAACTTGGCATGGTGTTTGGAACTTGAGGACCCTAGAAGGTATACGGTTAATGGGGTAAGCTGCTGTAAGAACAGCTTCACCCCAAAAATGTTTTAGAACATGAGTAGATATCATAAGTGATCTTGCGACTTCCAAAAGATGCCTATTTTTCCTTTCAGCTACTCCGTTTTATTGTGGGGTGTCTATACAGGAACTTAGATGAACAATACCTTGACTCAAAAGATACTCTCCAAGTATGGAGTTGAAGTACTCTTTTCCATTATCGGTCTTAAACACTTGTATTCTAGTTTGGAGCTGAGTTTGAATCATGGCATTGAAATTTTTAAAGATTTGCCCGGCTTCAGATTTTTCCTTCATTAGAAATATCCAAGTGGTTCTAGTGTGATCGTCAATGAAGGTGATGAACCATCTAGAACCTGTGACATTGTTTATTCTAGATGGTCCCCAAATATCGCTATGAATCATCAAGAAAGGATGAGAAGATTTGTATAATTGCAGGGATTTCGGGTATGTTTGGATAACTGACATATTTCACACTGAAACAACTTTGACTTTTTATTATTAAATAATGAAGGGAAAAGTTTTTCAAGGTACACAAAATTTGGGTGACCCAAACGATAATGCCACAGCATAATTGCACTATCTTTATTACGACTTGAAGAAAGAGCCACACAATTCTTGTTCTGCACTTGTTCTTGAGGATAACTATCAAGTTTTAGGAATTAGAGTCCAGCACATATCCTAGCATTGCCAATCATCCTCTCCGAATCCAATGCCTGAAATTCATAAGTATTTTGAGAAAACTTAGTGACACAATTTTGTTCTTTTGTAAATTTACTAATTGACAGTAAATTACAATCTAAATTTGGAATTAACAAAACTGTATTGAGAGTTAGGTCCTTTGAGATAATAACTGATCCACTTCCAGCCACCTTTGAAATGGATCCATCTGCAATCCGTACTGTCAGGTTCTCATGGGATGGTTCATAAGTATGAAATATAGATATATCTCCAGTCATATGGTCAGACGCACCTGAGTCAACAATCCGTAAATCTGATTTTTCTCGTTTTGCATTTAAAGCAAACAAGAAATTACCTTTCTGAGCTAGAGAACCAGAACTGATTACTGGAGTGGTTGGAGTATTGGGTTGGATTGATTATTGAAGCAGCTTTTGTAGCATCTCCATCTGATCTTTGCTAAATGAAATAGTAGCTGGTTCTGTTGTGGGATTATTGGCAGTTGGAATAGATGATGTTGCAACAAGATTACCTGGGCTCTCTTTGTCTTGATTGAAGCGAGATGGCTTCCAGTCTGCTGGTTTGCCAAGTATTTTCCAGCATATCTCTCTGGTATGTCCAGGTTTGCGGCAATGGTCATACCATGGTCTGCCTTTTCGAGGTTGATTATAGTTGCTGTTGTTCTGGGTTCCTCGAACTGCTAGAGCAGAATTTTCCAATGATGGATTCATATTGTTGTTAATCTGAGATCCCGAATACACCTTTTTCCAGCTTTCTTCTCTCCGGACTTCTGCAAAAGCTTCTCGGATGCTGGGTAATGGTTTGGTTCCCAATATTCTGCCACGAACTTCTTCAAGATTTTTGTTAAGGCCTAAGAGAAATTTAAAGACCCCTTTTTTTTCAATAATTTTCTAGTATTTACCTCTATCAGTAGGGCATACCCAGTCATTTTCTTCAAACATATCAAGCTGCTGCCAGTGACGGGTTAGAGTATTGTAGTATTGATTGACAGACATCTCCCTTTGTCTAAGATCATATAGAATACTTTCAATCTCGAACAATTCTGCAGTATTCTCATTATTTGAGTATGTTTCTCTGGCCATATCCCATATTTCCTTTACTGTCTTGTAGAGTAGGAAATTCGCCAACTTCATTTGTCATTGAATTGATGAGCCACGACATCACCATGTTGTTTTCTGTTTTCCAAACTTTGAATTTTGGATCTTCAAGCTTCGGTTGGACTGCAGCCCCAGTGACATAATCGTCTTTGTCCTTCCCACAGATGAACATCATCACGGATTGGGACCACTGGAGATAATTCTGTCCATTCAACTTATGCCCTGTGATGAGTTGAGTGCCTTCGGAACCTCCGCTATTGGAGATGATGATTTCTGGACGAGAGGTGGCTTCGGTGGTTCCACTTTGAGATTCAGTGGCCATCCCATATTTTGTCATCGTCGAGAAAAGGTTTCAGATCTGCTCTGATACCATGAAGAATTATGAGGAAACCTCTATTTTATTTCATGCTTCACACATATACAAAGAGATCAGAACCTGATTCTATATAGGCATGGCAGAATACGTTCTGCTGTACCTTTTATAATGAAAAACAGCTGTCTTGGAGAGATATTCTCTCCACTAAACTAGGAAAATAATTACAAAAAATTAATCCCAAGAGATCAGGCAACAGGCTGCCGAAATCTCTCTTTATTAAAATAAAATCATAGCAAACAAAAAAAGGAAATAAAATCCTAGACAAATTCCTAAATATCAGATTTCTACAAGAAGTGATCGAGGTGGAGAGTATGATTCACCTTTTGAGAAAATCTGTGCACAGTATGGAATCATGTATGAAACCACGGCACCTTACTCGCCTTAGTCAAATGGAGTTACTGAGCAAAAGAATTGTACCTTTAAAGAAATGATGAATACAATGTTAATAAGTTTTGGGTTACCCCAGAACATGTGGAGAGAAGCCATTTTGACGGCCAATTACCTTTTGAATAAGGTACCTAAAAAGAAAATGGAAAAGACTCCATATGAGTTGTGAAAAGGAAGAAAACCATCCTACAACTATTTACGAATATGGGAATGTCTTACCAAAGTGGCTATACCAACACCTAAGAAGGTGAAAATTGATCCGAAAATTATTGATTACATTTTTATTGGTTATGCACAAAACAGTAGTGCTTATCGGTTTCTTGTATATGAGTCAAAAATCCCAGACATACATAAGAACACGATAATGGAATTAAGGAATACATCGTTCTTTGAACATGTATTTCCTTGTAAATCCAAAGAAAAAGCAAGTTCGTCGAAACGAACACATGAGACTATTACTGAGAATAGTCAAGACCAAGATAAAAATGAAGAAATCGAGATTGAACCTCGACGGAGTAAGAGAGCAAGGACAGAAAAATATTTTAGTCCAGATTTTCTGACATACTTGTTAGAAAGTGAGCCTCGAACGTATACTGAGGCTATAAGCTCAAATGAACCACCTTTGTGGAAAGAGGCTATTAAGAGCGAAATTGATTCCATCTTATAAAATCAACTTGGGAACTAGTAGACCTTCCTCCTGGATGTAAACCACTAGGTTCAAAGTGGATTTTTAAAAGGAAAATGAAAGCTGATGGATCGATTGATAAGTACAAGGCAAGACTTGTAATTAAAGGCTATAGACAGAAAGAAGGTCTGGACTATTTTGATACTTATTCTTCTGTGACGAGAATAAACTCTATAAGGATGGTGCTAGTGATTATCGCTCTACGGAATCTCGAAATATACCAAATGGATGTAAAAATAGCCCTTTTAAATAGAGATCTAGAGGAAGAGATCTACATAGAACAACATGAAGGTTTTTCTGCACCAGGGCATGAAAAGAAAGTCTGTAAGTTAGTGAAATCCTTGTATGGATTAAAACAAGCCTCGAAACAATGGCATGAAAAATTTAATAGCACTATGAAGGCTAATGGATTTAAAATCAACGAATGTGACAAATGTATATATGTCAAAGACACCGAAAATGGTTATGTTATTTTGTGTCTTTATGTTGATGACATGCTCATTGTTAATAGTGATGACAAAATGATCAAATTTACCAAAAATATATTGAATTCAAGATTTGATATGAAAGACATAGGCTTAGCTGATGTCATTTTGGGAATGAAAATCTTAAGAGTATCAGATGGGCTTGTTTTAAGTCAGTCACATTATGTGGATAATATTCTTAGAAATTTTGATAAAGATAATTCTGGAGTTGCCAGAACACCAATAGATTTAACTTTATGTTTATCTAAGAATAAAGGAAAGAGTGTTTCTCAAGTAGAATACTCTAGAGTGATAGGCAGTCTAATGTACTTGATGAGTTGTACAAGACCAGATATTGCCTATGCAGTTAGTAAACTAAGTAGATACACAAGTAATCCTAGAGCTGAGCATTGGCAAGAGATTATAAGAGTATAAATACTTAAGGTTTACACGAAGTTATGGACTGCACTATACTAGATATCCCTCTGTATTTAAAGGTTACAGTGATGCGAATTAGATATATGATATTACAGATTCAAAGTCTACTAGTGGTTATGTGTTCACACTAGGAGGTGCAGCAGTGTCATGAAAATCCTCGAAACAAACTGTTATTGCCAGATCCACTATGGAATCTGAGTTTATTGCACTAGATAAATGTAGGGAAGAAGCAGAATAGCTCTGCCACTTCTTAGAGGATATTCCAAGATGGCCAAAGCATGTGCCTACAATTTGCATATATTGTGATAGTCAATCTGCAATTGGAAGAGCACAGAGCAATATATATAATGGTAAGTCTAGACATATTCGTCGTGACACAATAACATTAGACAACTACTCTCAACTGGGGTTATCTCTGTAGACTATATCAAGTCTAAAGATAACATTGCGAATCCGCTAACCAAAGGGTTGAATAGAGAGTTAGTTGAAAAGTCATCGAGGGGAATGAGAATAAAACCCATGAAAGAATAGGTCGATACAGTGGATACCCAACCTAGTTGACTGGAGATCTTAAGATCTAGGTTCAAAAGGGACAACTAAATTGTAAAGACTGTGTTGGATCACTATATGGATCTCCCCATGTCCATTCCTATGATGAAACAGTGATCCCCATAAAACGAAAGGTTAAGTTATACTTTTAATAATTTTTATATATCGGAAATAGAGTTTCGAGCAAAGTAATGCGGGTTACTCCTAATTAAGAGATCACCTATGTGAGAGAGAAGTAGGGCCGCTTCTAAGGGAATTGTTAGGGTGCAATTCTTATTAAAAATTTTTGCAGAACCAGGCGTATGTTCATAGCCAAAACGAACATAATAGTGAGAACAGAAAAGTATCAGGAAGACTCCTGTGTGAGATACGTTATTGTTTACACAAATGGCAGAACAAGAACATCGCGTCCACTGTTTAGTTAGTAAAGTAAACGTATTTTCACAAGAAAAGGTTCAAAGGATAACACCTACCTATCCTATGCAGGTTTTGACTATCGAATTCTATCACCATGTCGGTCGAGTCTTAGGTCATCAATTTCATTCATGTGAGGAATTGTTGGAAAAATGGTTTGGAAAAGAATTGTAAATAGGCATTTTGAGGCATAAAAATGTTTAAAATAGAGCTTGGGTGAATGAAAAATTGAAACCCAAAGTGAGAAGGTTCTAGAATTGGATTTGTAATATACTGGAGTTACAAAATTCATTTTGGACCATTATTAGGCCTCATAAAGCTGAGGTAACAGCTAAAAATATTTTCGCAGATATGTTGTAATAGCCAAACGTTTTTCCAGCCATATTAATGGGCTGTTACTGGTATGTTGTAACAGCTGAACGTTTTTAAGCCATAGTAATCAGCTGTTACTATTATGTTGTAATAGCCAAACGTTTTTCAGCCATCATTAATATGGGCTGTTACTGTTATATTGTAACAGCCAAACATTTTTCAGCCATATTAATGGGATGTTAATGGCTTGGTTCTCCCATGAATACTATAAAAGGAGACCTTCTCCTTCACTTTTAGACACACCAATACACCAAAACATTTCTTAACTTATTCCTCTCTTCCATATTCTCTTTGTGGCAGTTAAGAAATGGTTAGTTAGTACTTAGAGAGTTTAAGTTCTTTCTTTTCGGTGTGGTCGAGCTCTCTTGAGCTCTGGTGATAGAGTTTGGACATTGCTCAGTTCGTTGTGAGTAGCAAGTTGGTGCGACGTTGCTACTCGTGAACCGTTTTATCCTGAGAAACAGACGCTGTTGATATTCTTCTAAGCACCCCGGTGAGGAGGCGTAACTATTTTAAGGAAATTACACAAGACTCGGTTTGGTTTCCTTAAACTCCTTTATTATTTTGGTCATTATAATCATGATTATTATTATAGTAAATTAATTGTAATTTATTTTGTTACGTTATTTGATTTATTTTTATGATAATTGTTACTATCCAAGTTGTAGTTAAATAATTTATTACATCATATGTTATAACAGATTACTGTTGTATTTTTATTTCTAGATATATTATTACTTGCAATAATTTTTTCTAACAATAATCTATTATACTATAGAGGAGATACATGGCAAATCTTCTGAAACTGTAAATCTGTATCATGCTTCCCCTCAATAGTGGCACAAAATCTTTTGAAACTTACATGGTCTCAATTTGTTTGTGATAATGGATGGCTTTGCACAATAATACTAATGCATTTTAGAAAACTTATCATTTTTCTTGAATTTTTCTATAAAATATGGATAGCCTCATGATGTACATGATAATATCACACTATAAATGCCAAGCATGTATGCTGAATTCAAAATGCTGATGGTCATGCTCATAACTATAATGCAAAACAGATAAATATAATACTCACATATAGCACATAATTCTTATATAATATTTGAATTCTATTATACAAATCTATAAACAACTTTCACATAGAAAGTTGATAGGATAAACAGTTTATCCTATAAACTTTCTATATAAAAACTATTTCCAGATTTATAGAATATGATTCAAATCCTATACCAAACATGTCTTTCTCCAAACTTCTTCAGTATTTGCCTGTAGAAATGCTCTCTTCTCAAAGTACGATTTACGTGCTGTTAATATCTACCGATTACAATTTCATTTGATCAATTTCTAGCTCAATCACGGCATATAAATCCATTACTAGGCACGATCATAAAAAACTTTCCGCAATGCCTTATATTTCTTAAAAAACAAATTGATCTACAGTTTATCATAAATTTGTCCGGCTCAGGTGCTGATTTCCAATCAAAGTACCCTTTATATATTTATCGATGGCCCGTTTAATATAAGATTTAGTGTATATATCCTTTTATTGTATCATGTGAGCCCTATTATCCATTAGACAAATAAATACTCCTAAATCTCAAGAATCATAATAACGATTTTTTCTCGTATCAAACCCAACTAGTAAGTACCATAATGTGCCTTGTATGTGATTACGTAATGCCTTTCGCCCTTAGAAAAATGAGGATATTGCATTCACGTAGAAGAAAATGACATGATGAAAACCGAAAACAAAAAAAGTAAACCGACGAAGTCCAACCTCTAGGCCTTTTCTCTTTTTTTTTTTTCCTAGGCTTATACTGCCAATGAACCATAGTAAGATGCGCTGCCTGGATATCGCTTTCCAGGTTTACAGTTTCTTTATGTATTCCAAATAAATACAAAAATATATAAAATCCCTCAGAACATATTATAAAGTCATTAGTTTGAAAACAAGTTTTCGCAACCTTATTAAATCTATACATTTTTATAAGCGCTGATGAGATTTTTTGTTTTGTTCACGTTCTTTGAATCTTGACCATTTAGTGTTGATTTGATCAAAGGGCTAAGAGTAGTCCTCCTAATATCATCTTCCTTCTACAACACTGACACGTTATCTCCTTCTTCATATTACAGATGTTTCTTATTTCCTCTTTTTAAATGGCAGATTCTCTTTTTTTTTTTTTTTTTAAACAATATAATATATCAAAATTTGGATATCGATGATTGATTTTTACAGAATTTGGTTCATTCAATTCTTAGGTAGTAAACTTCTGCAATCAGGTAATATCTATTACTTTCTAAAATTTCTTGCATTTTGTTTTCATTGTAGGTTTCTCTGTAATTATATGTGTTATCTGGGCTTTTTATTTATCTAAACAGGTTTATGTTGTTCAAATCTTTTTAAGAAAGTTTTTATGAATATGAAGCTGATTGTTTGTGGGAGAAATAATTTGGGACCAACATTTGGTGTCTCCATTTAATTGACAAGTATGGCATTTTTTTAATTCTGTTAGTCTTCTATTTAGGCTATTGATCGACTGCTTTAAAATATTGATGCTAGTTTTAGGTTTGGTTTAATTGCGTTTTTACTATAGTGTATGCTATTTTCTTTTACAATTAGTAAACTGGCTGATTTGTCTTGTAGTTACTGTACAATATTTCTTCTTGTGATCAATTGCAATGCATGTCATTTTCTTCTTGGATGATTTGTCTTGTAGTAACGACTCAGATATTTTATTTTTCTAATGTTGAAGACCTTGGAAGTTGGATGGTTACTGAAGGACACGTACAAGTATTTGAAAGTAGGAAGCATAGTTGGATTGAGAGGTAAATGGAGATTTTTCTATTTTTAAAAAATAAAATATTTGAGTCGTTACTTGTTTTTTTTTTTTTTTTTTTGGCTTGAATATTTTTTAGTGGTTACTTATTTGATGCCAAATAAAGATAATGCATGAAAATGTTGACCTATATACATAATTAGCAAAATACTGGAAGTGAATTAAACCGTTAATAATACAGATGTATCTAATTCGCACTTTTCACTACAAGAATAATAGGATATTATAACACTAGTAATTAGTCTATTATAACACTTTTAAAAAAAGTGTGACCGTCCCCTCAAAAAAAAGGTGTGACCTGCACTTATATTAAATAAAAAAGCAAATATATGTACGGTACTCCTCAAGCTTATGTGTTATGACCTTTTTTTTTTTCCTGGAGGTGAAAAAAAAAGTATTACGATTTTTCTCTCAAAGCTTCTCTGTCTCTGTTAGTGTCGTGACCCCTCTCTCTCTCTCTAAGGTTTATACTCTCTCTCAAGGTTCACTCATGGGGTAAACCCTATATCTCTCTCTCTCTCTCACTCACTCTCTCTCTCTCTCTCTTTCTCTCTCTCTCTCTCTCTGAGTACGAGACATTGAAGAAGAGCTACGATTTAGCTCAGTCCGAGTTCGATTCGCTCAATCCGAGTGTCGATTCGCTCGGTCCGAGTACATTTCGATTCGCTCAATCCAATCGCAGTTGAAGCTCTCCGCCGTGGACCTCGACACTCTCTCCTCAAGCCATCCAAAGTGATCAGCCGCAGTTAGGTAACACCTCCTGGTTTGAGTCAGCTTCATCGTTCCCAGATCAATCGACGTTCTCAGCTTCATCTTCCTTAGGTTTTTCTCTCTTCTCTCTTGTCTCCCTCTTTCTGTGCTCTGTTTTTAATTTTCATATAGTATAAAATTGAAGGCTAATATGTATATATATGTTGTTATTTTTTAATTATTTTTACATTGTTCACCAAGTATTTGTGTAATTGTCTTAAAGAACATTTATTTTGCATTTTTATTTGTTTACATGTGATTGTTTTAAGGCCAATTAATTTCGTTATACTTATTACGAGTATGGTTCTATTCATCACACATTTGTGTGTATATATATATTCTTATGCATTTTATATATGAATTCCTTAAGTTCTCAGGTGAGAGAACATATTGTGTAAGTGTTGTTCTCTTTTTCCAAGAACGTGTGTTCTGCATTTTCAGAGTTTTTTGCTGGGGTTAAATTGCTCAAAAGGATTCAACTATATACTGATGTCCGTTCTTGTTATCTGCAAGGTGTTTGATCTTTTGTCTGTATTAAATTAAGAGGCAAAAAAACTTATAATGTTTTTAGCCCTGCATTCTTATTTTTTCATGAGTACTGCTGCATTTTTTTTTTTTTTTGAGGAGGGGGGTAGTTACAGTTGAAAAGTAGGGCACACTTTGTAAAAACCAATTTTTTTAAGGGGTAAAATAGTCTTTTGACTAGGTTCTATAAAAAAAAAAAATTTAACAGACCCGATTTTTTTTTCTTTTACTCTCTCTCTCTCTCTCTCTCTCTCTCTCTCTCTCTCTCTTTCTCTCTTTCTCTCTCTCGGGTCACCCATGGCCGAAGCAAGGAGGAGCCATCTCCGGCCACCGTCCGGGCCGCGCTACTGCCGGCGTCGACTCGCCTTGTCATCCCGGAGCCCCGCAAGCCACCAGCCGCCGCCGCCGATAACCGGTTCGCCGGAAAACTCCATTAAAGCCGTTTGACCCATTTTCGGATTTTTGGCCGCCGGCGAAGATTCCGACCGCCATTTCGCCTGAAACCGGTCCCGTTGGATTCGTATCGTCGTAAGGATCGTCAAGGTATATATATCTCGACCCCATACTGTCCGGATCAAAATTTGCCATTTTTGTTAATTTTGAGTTATTTTTAATTTTATATTTAAATTTGTCAATCCGGCCGTTAGATTGTGTTTTGACTTCATATTTAGAATGTACTTGGAAAATAGAGAAGTTTGATATATATATTGTGTTGTTTGGTGATCGGCACAAAAATCACGATCAGACGGTCGAAATTTTGTCTCGTTTTGCGTGCCACTAGTCCGGTGTGGACCCGGACCCGAATTTGGCAAGTTATATGTCTAACCTAGCTATTTTGGGTGCTGGGAATTCAGTGAAGAAGTCTGTTTGCGGAATTAAGACTCCGGTGAGAAGTTGGCTTTTCGCAAGAGGACGATCGAGGGCTCGAAATTGGTTCCCGACCCTCCGGGTGATCGTCAACGATACCTTGAGGACTCAATAGCGTAGAATCGCTATTCCGGTGAGGTAGGGGTTCAATTACCAAGTTTTTTACTTAGTTTGTTTTGAAATGTGCATTATGCGCTATTTCTCGAAATTGTCTATTTTCATGGATTTTATGGATTTGATTGGATATCTGGTGGACTTTTGAACTATTGAAATGTATTGGATTGTTCTGGGATTAGTTTGTATGATTTTTAAGCAGGTTTAAAATTTTAGTTTTGGGAAAATACAGTCGTTATGCTGCCCAATTTTCTGTAAATCCCAGAATAAT
>JXTC01000251.1:188809-246652 GCA_002914845.1 Trema orientale
AAAAAGTGTTATGAAAAAGTTTGTACTTTTCATCACACATTTGTATTATAACTACACTAAAATGTCATTATTTATATTTTATAGCACCAAAAAAAGTTATAAAAAAGACTTTTTATAACATTAAAATAATGTTATAAAAGACCTAGACTTTTAATAACATAAGCTGACATAACACTTTTCATAATGTTATGAACCATCTACGATAATATTTTTTCGGTGTTATTAAAATTGTTTTTTCTTGTAGTGTTTTGTCAAAAATATTTTACTAAAAATTCGTGTACATTAAAAATTTGTAAATTTATTTCTATGTGTAAAATACTTCTAATTTTGAAAAATACGTTCATAAAATATGCTAATAAAAAGTATAATTTTCTATGAAAATTTTACTTTTTGCACATACTTTAACGTGATTGGTTAAGGAAAACTAAATATTACTTATTTATAATTGATTAAATATTCAATTATTCAAAATAAAATCAGTATCATATGATAAATAATGAAAAAAAAATCTATTGGGAGAATAAAATAATTGAATTTGAGTGAAAAATAAAATAAAATTTTAAATACAAAAAATGAATTGGTGAAGAGTATATTTCCTTTTTTTTTCAATAAAAAAAGAAGCTTAACTAATGACATCTACTTATTTATAAAGAAAGGAAAATAACTCATGCACCTAAAAGTTGAACTCCGGATATAATACCCAATCCCCACCCCACCCAATCCCATGTACTGAGCTAGTCCTTATGGGCAATTGGTGAAGAGTATTTTATACGACTAAAAGATAGATACATGTATAATACATTTCATTGAAAAGTACGAGTATTTTTAAGTATGCATGTTTGACAAAATACATAATTCAACTGTATAATTGAAAAACTACATATGTACCCTAAAATTACTAACTATGCCTATATATGTGTGCATCAATGTGGTATGATTGGCTTGAAATCGTCATTCTAGACCAAAGCAGTTTCAAGTGAGCTTCTTCTTCTTTTTTTTTTCCTTTCCTTTTGGCTGGTGAATAAGTTTTTACTGGTGGTATATATTGTAGAGGTAAAATTCTACAATTGAATTTTTAAGGGTCTGTGACTACTTAGGAGAGTAGAATCCTCGAGAATTGTACTTATGAAAGCTATCTACATACCCTTTGCAGGGATCAAGCTCAAATATAGTTCTGAAATTCCTTCAAAAGTGTAATCAGTTAATATACTAGTCTATGGATCGAGAATAAATAAATATACTTATATAGTATGAATGTGTAGAGCTGAGAGAAAATATGAGAACCGTGATTTTGTAGCTGAGAATGTAGATGGAGAATATGAAGGACATTCATGTAAGACTAACATGATGGCCAAGAATATTGTAGAGAATTCTCTGTGATAAGTATTTATAGAATAAGATATTAGTCGTAAAATAGGATTTTAATCAATATAAATTATAAATTTGGATATATCTTTATTTACTCGGATAGTATTGAGATACTTTCCTTTTTTTTTGTCTAATACGGTAGAAATACTCAGTAATTAAATATAAATTACTTTTTTACTAAAAGTTATGGGTCCATCCATAATATTTATAGGATAATATATCCCAAATAGTTTACCAAATTTTTAATACCAACACACATGTCAGGTGAATTATCACTATTCAATTAATGAATAGTATTAAATTCATTTGTAATAAGTTTCAATACACTAATTAAATAATGACAATTCACTTGCTACATATATTTGTATAAAAATTTTGATACATTAGTTGGGATATCTAGTATTATCCATATTTATATTTGATAGGACACTAGACCATCAAAATGACGAAATTAGGGCATAACACATATAATCTGTCCTTTGAAAATTGTTTGGAATTTTGAGAATGCTATATTTGTTGATGTATATCTATTGAATATTGTTTTGACTTTTTGAGAACTTATGTGTTTGATGGATATGTTTTTAGTTTGTACATTTATTTCTGAGTATATATCTGAAAGTTTGTGTGATGAAGATCACAATAGATGGTCAAAAATTGTCAAAGGAAATCGTGAAATAACAAGTAAGTATCATGTGGTTTTGCTGTTCTTTTCGATATACCACTTTACTTGACCAAATCATAAAGCGTGTATATTCTTCCTTCAAGTAATATTAGGATCATTACTTGAAGGAACATCTGAAATCATCCAATTATCCAAATCTTTTTCGTTTTAAAAGTAAAAAAAATTGAGTATGCCTTCAATTTGAGAGAACTATTTCCTCCCGTTGACCTTTGTTCTCTCCCTAAGCCCAAGGATTTTCTTTTCAAATTATGCTCTTGTAACAAAATTAAGGATCAAATGGTAATGTGCAACTGATGTTTAAGGATGAAAAAAGGAAAAAATATTTTATTACAATGGTCACTACAGAGAAACTCCATGTTCATTCTTCAAAAGAAAAGAAAAAAAATATGTTACAAGATAAAACAACAACAACAACAACAAAATAAAAGGAAAAAGAAAAAGAAAGAAAATCTAGTCTTTTTCAAGCTAGCTTTTTAAAATGTACTAATAAAGGGAAACTAAAAATTGCTCTCCCTCCATCCTCCATACTTCTGTCCATCATTTTCCTCTTCTACCTACAAAATAACAACAAGGGTATATTAAACAACAATTAATTGTTATTGTTTGAGAGCATTGATAATCATCCATAAGAGAAGTAACATTTGTTAGCTTTTCAGTTAAAGACAAACAATCCCCTTTACTTTCATGTAGCAAACAACAAAATTTACTCTCAAAAGAAAAAGAAGAAGAAGAGTAAGTACCTTGCTGGTGAAAGTGACACCAACTTGAATCTCTCCGCGATAAGTTTGGTCCGCGCTAACAACACTGTATTTACGAGGATGCAGTTCAGCAGTTCCATTCTCAGCTCCTAGTGCCAATAAATCCTCCACATAGATCCTGCTTTCAATTATTGGAATTAGAACAATACTGCTTTCTCATGACCAAAATGAATTGAACAAAGAAAAACCATCCAAGAAGTGTCAAAACATAGCTGCATCAAATTTATAAAGTGGGAATTTAGAAGAGAGCCATATTGCAAATAAAGCTTGACCATAAATCAAGTAAGTAAAAAGTTGAGTACGAACTGAAAATTTCCAAGGACAGTTTTCTTACGTGGCCTGTCCAAGGAAATCATCGGAGGAGAAAGTGTCCTTGTCTAGGATTTTGAGGATGAGCTTAAAGTTATCACCAGAACCTGGATACTCTGCCCTAAAGCTGAATTTCTCATTCCATGATGGACTGCTGCCTTGCCCTGCACCATTATTTTCAGATATAAAGGAATGGCTTTGTTTTGCATCGCAAAACTAATTAAGCTCTAGAGCTGTATTCTTGGTATGTGGAAAAGATATTTGTTAGTCTATTACGCTTTGTTGAATAGCGACCAACATTTGTCACATTATCTTCGGTTGTTTTCCTAGGTAACCAGAAAGAAACATAAACTATAAAGTTGTCATACTAAGAGAGTCGGATTCAAGAGTCACTAGAAATAAATAGTGACGACGGACGATGAAATGTTTACTTATTTTATTTACTTGTTTATTAATATTATCATTATTTTTTTTGCAAAATAAACATTATTAGAAGGTTTACTTGGCCTGACTTATTATCAATACAATTTTAATTAGACGGCAAACTGAGGCAATGTTTTTGCTAAAGGCTTCGTTGGAAGAGTGTGTAGGGAATTAGACATTTTCAAAGCATGAAAGTCAAAGGTAAGAAAATATACAGATAAACCTTGGCAATTAAAATATATATATATATATACACATTTTCACCAGAACAAGCCTGTGCAATAATGAATAAACCGGAACCAGTGACCACCATCGAATGGCAGGCACATAGTAACAAGGACTACCTCATTTATAATGGTTCCCAAAGTAGTCTCAACTTTGCAGCAAATCATTAGTGATTAATAGCATATACAACACGTAATGTCTTATTCTTGATTATTTATATCCAAGTATTAATTTAATTTTCTGGAAAAAAATATACATAGACGATTATTTCAATGAATATCAAAGATATTTGGCTCATTCATTTGTTCCATCAGAAAATTATTATCATTTCACACTTTTTTCTGTTTGTCCAAACGTTCATATGATTTATTGGGAAAATGGGAACTAAACGTCTAACTAACCTCGAGCCACGGTGCTCTTGCGCTCTTGGCCTTTGTACTGGATTAAAACATAAGGATCCATGTGACCTAACAAATACAAACTCTAATTCAATAAACTGATAAAGAGGAACAAAAGAGACAACAACTAAGAAATATAAACTTGATAAACTAAATGAATAATTAAATTATTAGTTGCAATTTACTAGTTTATATAGGTCGAAGTCAAACGTTTTAAATTTCCATCCAGATCGAAGATGGAAGTGTAGAGAGTGAAAAGAAAAATAAAAACAAAATAGTCAAAGAGTAAGAGGAAAAACTCCTCATTGGGAAGACAAATAACATCAAAATCTGAAATGGGCATCTTTAGTTTTGGGGGGTTTATGAATAAAAACAGCCTAAGAATTATACGGAATGATATTTTGTAACAGCTTTGCGACAAGACTTAAAAATAGAATCGAGATGGAGAATAAAAGGATATAGAAAAATGTACCAAAGAAATCAACCTCTTTAAGGCCCTTTGCATTCACTAGCAAGACCTCCATAATTCCGGTTGCCATATCTTTGTCTCTCTCAGTTTCTGTCTCTCTCTCTCCCCCTCTCTCTCTCTCTCTCTCCCCCAAGAAATACCGTTTCAATGAGATTATGATTTTTATGTATGAAAATGAAGTGTTTCCACGACATGGTTTATATCGAAGTGTTAATAAGGACTAGTGATGTGGTGACAGGCGTTCAAGATTCCCCAATGAACCACAAGTCACGGTCCGCCACCTCAAAGCCAGCCGCCAATTAGGTCTTTCCTCCAATTGAATATGTTTGGCGTTACAACTTAATTGACTGTACAATTAATATTTAAAACGGATATTACCGTCTCTTGAAAAAAAAAAATTCTGCTCATAAGGAATTTTTCCATACAAAGTAGAGGAGTAAAAAAAAAAACAGAAAAACCATATAAAGGACTTTTTCGTCAATTGGTATAAGATTAAAAATTGAGACATCAAAATTTTAAACCAAAAACTTACACCAGTAATATTGCATCATTTTTAGTCACATAATTTTAAATAATGTAATCCCACCTTAAAATAATGAGTGATTGAAATGCATATTACATTATACATTATCTTGTACAATATTTTTGGTGTCCCTATAAACCCAAAATATAAGGAAATGGGTAGCTCTATTATTATTCCTCTTTCCCTCTTTTCTTTTTTCTCCCCACGGTCCCTACCCTTCTTTTATTTAAGGGTGCCTATATTCGCACCCCCGATAGATAAAAATGTACCCGTTATTTTGCCAAAATATCTTTTTATTACAACTTTACCCTTAGACATATAATAGATTATATATTATATACTTGAATGAAGACACTCCATTCCACATAGGGTAACATTTTTTTAAGGAACGAAAAAGAGAAAAATTAAGACATTTTCATAGGAAAAAAAAAAAAGCAATTCAACTTACATGCCCGTGAATTGTTTCTTTTTCTTTTTCTTTTTTTAAAAAAAGTGGGGCTTAACTAATAACCTCTACTTATTATAAATTAAAAAAAAATATCTACTACTACCCAATCCTCACCGTGACTATATTCGCACCCCCGATAGATATAAATGTACCCATTATTTTGCCAAAAAATCTTTTTATTATAACTTTACTCTTATACATATAATAGATTATATTATATACTTGAATAAAGACACCCTATTCCACATAAGGTAACTTTTTTTTAAGGAACGAAAAAGAGACAAATTAAAACATCTTCATGAAAAAAAAATGCATTTCGACTTGCCCGGTGAACTTCGACTTACATGCCCAGTGAACTTCTTTTTTTTCCATTTTTTTTTAAAAAGAAAGTGGGGCTTAACTAATAACATCCACTTATTATAAATTAAAAGAAAATATCTACTACTTTCACGCCTATTTCCGATCTGATTCGAACCTAAAACTGTGATCCTTTTCTCCTTAGATATGAGATATTTTCATTTATGGTTATTGAATTTTTTATTGCTCTCCTCATATGAACACAATACGATCAAGGAGGTGAAGGAAAACATAATAAAATCATTATGATACAAAACTATACTGGATCAACCCTTAAAAATATATATATATATATATATACACGCAATCAATAGAAAAAAAGAATATACAGCGAGAAAAAAATGGATTTAAAACCAAGATGGTAGCCCACAATTTTTTTTCTCTTTTTTCCATCATAATACTTTTCTTCCACGTTATTGTCTAAAACCTTTAGGTTTCTTGAGATGTTTCTTGGGAAAAGATAGCAATACCAAATGTAATTAGATGAACATAGAAAGAGAACGACACTGGGCGATCGGAAGGAAGGAAGGAAGGGGTGCTCAAATAGTTGTTTTTGTCCCTTCATTTTTTAAAATTTATAACTTCGTCTGTTTTGGTCTTTTATTATCAAGAAGGGTGCCTTTATATGTGAAAGGGGTGTGGATATAACACCCCTTTATTCAGTCTTTATTAAGCAAAAATATCCTTATATAAAATGACATAAATGCACCCTTAAAGTGTTAAATAATAATTTCCCTTTTAAAAATAAAAGAGTGTTGAATAAATTTGTAACCCTATTCTTACTACACCCCTTAAACGTACCTCGTAAAAAACTTATATAACTTTGAGACAAATTTTAACAATAAAATTTTTATACATTAAATCCAATAATAATCGTAAATCATACAATTACTTTGGACATCACTAATTATTTCTCATTGATAATTCATTATAAATTGACTAAATGTGTTTCTAGTTTTTTCTTTTTTTTTTTTATGCAGCTCTTATCTTTTTACTTTTTCTCTATCACTTGCTGTCGCAAACTTATTTATATATTTAAAAAAAAAAAAAAAAACAATGAAGTCTGGACTTGGCATCCATATAGGCTATTAATTAATAAGGTTTAGTTTCTTTCCTTTTTCTCTTAACGGTTATGCTTTATAATTTTTTTTTTTATTAAAAAAAAAGAGATCTAAGTTTCAAAAAAAAAAAATTAAATTGAAGATTCGTTTTCATTACATATGCAGTAGATCATAAAAGATTATGCAGCTTTAAATACGTATAGTTAATTATTTTTCATTTATATAGACATGAACCGGGAACGGGGAAGAAATTAATACAACAATGGGGAAGAAAGCAAAAGTATGGTTTCAAAATGATCAGTAAGAAATTATTAAAGAGTGAGAAAAAGAAATTTTCATTAGTAGGTGATATTGGAATTAATAAAATTTAAGAGGTGTGGGAAAAGAAAATCATAAGATTTTAAAATTTCTAAAATGTCTACTTAGATAAAGGGTGGGTGGAGAAAATATAAGGATGGCAATAGAGCTATTCTAGATAGCGTGCCTATAATGGAGATTGTTACTCAATATAGGGAAAATGTGTGTTTATGGTAAAATCTGAAGGTTAAAAAATTAATATTGGTGCCAAAGGCTTAACCGTTTTCAAGGTAACCACACTCGTAATATTCTATCTTTCAAACTTGCACAAAAACTCTATGCACATTACCAAAAAAACAAAAATTGAATTTCAGCTCTCTTGTCGACCCTGGTTTGACACCGTTTCTTGCGAGTATCTAGAACAAAGCAAAGCTACATATTCTCTACGTTGAAATTAGTGGAGAGCCCCACCTGATAGAACCTACCTCTTTGTTCTTAAAGTATGAGACATTGGGAAGCCCCTTAGGGCCTACGCTAATCACTTCTCTTCTCTGATGGGTTCAATTTCAGACAACAGTTGCATTTTATGTTCTTAATGGAGAAGTATTTTCCTTTCGCAATTTCCCTGTAACCCCCGGAAAATTAGCCAGCTAATGTCGCATGTTTTGTACGAATATCTTTTACATGTTCTGATTTAACGTTCTAACATCGGTCACCGATACTAAGCCCCAAGGATCTGCCTAAAATAATTTTTGGGGATCTTGAAAGTATTAAGATCATGAAAGTCTGGCAGAAAAATGGAAGAACATTCAATACTACAAACAAAACACTAATAATTATTAAAATTCCTCAAAACCGCAGTCCATATATTTGTCTTCTTCCAGATAGGGGTTCAAATCCAAACGCGCAGGCTATAACAATTTTCAAGATGCATTTAACGAAAGAAAATGTTACGACTTGAGATGGGAGCAAACATTAACAACCAAAGGAGGTTTCTGTAGCTTCTTTGCCCCAATTATCTGCTACGCGTGGATCCAGGTGGCGATATTGATGTCCTACCAGGCGACCGCCACTGACCTCGTGCTTCCTCAGACTCGTATGCTGGTTTCCTGTGACGAAATATTTGATGTAAGAACATGCAATAAACATGAAAGTGCAACAGCAAGAACCAGAACAATTTTACTGACCACGAGCATACAAAATTCTCTTTTGAGTCGATCAAATAAAATTAGACATTGATCAACTGCTACATCGGACAATACAATATGAAAGAGAGGTATTGAGCATCATATTGCGTAGCTAAATTGTAGCAAACTTGCACTCATTAAACAGATACTCTGATTTATTATATCCACATCCTTACCCATCACTATTTTGATTCTGCTCAACAGCATTGTCATAACCAGGAGAATATGACCTACGGCTGTGATCACCATCTCTCTCCCGTGGAGGACCTCTTGGTGATCGTGGGTGGTCTTCATGCCTTCTACTCGGTGAAACAGAGTAGTCAGCACGCCGCTTTGGGGCAGGAGAGCGGGACCTGGCAGGGTTAAGAAAACCCAATGAGTTTACTGATTCAATACTAATAGGAGAAAGATGGCAGCTATGTCACTGACAACTTACCTTGAACGATATCGACTTCTTGATGGATAGCGGGGAGAACGTGAGCGGGATACAGAACGAGATCGAGAACGGCCTGAGGTAAATTGTACAGAAAAAGATATGAGATATCAACATAAGTAAATCAAAAATGTACAAAAATATAAAAGGCAAAGCAATAGTGATCTATACAGTCATGGTACTTTGAGATGCAAGAAGTTGCTAGGAGAACATTCAGAGATCAACAACACTAAACGCCCTGATTTCTACCTTCCAAATGCAAAATGGTAGAAACTACTATGGATTAAAATTCAGAGAACAGATAAAAATTCAACCCTAAATGAAAAATAGTAGAAAATAAGAAACTAAGAATCTACAGTAAACTCATACCATAATAAGATGAACGCCTTTCACCATAACTTGGTGGCGGTCCTCTGCAGAGAGCACAGCAAAAAGTAAGAATTTCCAAACATAGAGAGAACAAAATGAGCTTCTTTCCTTCTCTTCTTATCTTTTTATGAGGGCGAAGCACAAATTTACCTAACCCTAGTCCTTTGACGCATCTCCTCTGGCCTTTTCCTGTTCTCTGCAGCTACAACCACTGATATCTCCCTTCCAGCAAAAATTTTTCCATTCATATGGTACTGAGCTTCTGAAGCATCATAAGAATCCACAAACTGCACAAATGCAAATCCCCGAGGTTCCCTGCATAGAAGAAAGATGATAACTTCATTTAAAGCAAGTAAAGCACAAACGCAGTACACCTGGCTGTAAACAACAGTGAATGGCCAAAACTAGCATGCAACGTTACTCACAATGTCATTACCGAGTATACCTTAAACATCTAACATCAGCTCTGGAGCATTTCCACAAAAGTGGATACTGTATTTACATAAAGCAGGTATATTAAGGCTTAGTAGCTGACCTTTTCTTTACAGTCAAGTATGAAAGGTAACTTCAAAAGATCCAAGTGACTTGGAAAGTCTTCACATTCTTGTAATTATAAGGAGCACTTGAAACCAACGTTGCTCGATACTAAAAAAAGCTTCACATGTAGTCTTCAAATTGTCAAGTATCAACCTTCTTCCTCATCAAACCTCTAATGATTGTGTACTTAAATAATTTCTCTTCGAAAATGGTACATGCTTCATTTGAACATTACTCTAACACGCTTGATAAACCACTATGCTAGGGCTTGGGCTTGTTTTAACTTCAAAGTTCAAACCAACATACCCCCTGACAAGCCAGTTCACAAATCCACTATAAAAAAAGGAAAAATAAATCCTGATAAGTAGTTTGGAAATTTAAATGGAAATGCCCTGTTGTATTAATCCCCAGAAGGTAGTAGGAGAATATAACATGGCACCTAAAACAACTAGCAATTCAAAATATGTATTTTATCAATCCCAAGAACTTCAGTCGTGAAAACTACGCAAGCAAAATAAGGGACTAAAACTACTAATTGAAGTCACTCAAAGAAGTTCACAAGCCTATTTGACATAGTAATAAGCTCTGAGAATAATAAAACCTAGCATGCAAATCTGGTTAAGAAGCCCTCCCATATACACTTGTGAAAAATCAAAATTCTGTTGTTACTAAGATTCTAAACGAGTTATCGCAATTGGGCAACCTAAGAAAACATAGTAGATACTAGAAATAAAGCCAACCAAGCCACGAAAATTCACACCGCGTTTGCGCAATTTTTGATGCAATATGCAAATAAACTCACCCTGTGTAATAGTCCTTTGGGATATAGACATCCCTAACAACACCAAATCTCTCAAATGGAGCCCGCAATTCTTCTGGTCTGCAGAAACCATTGACAACAGACATTAGAACAACAATTCAACAATTAAAAGAAAAATTCCAGTTTCAGCCAAACGAAAAAGACACGATCCAAATTACGGAATATGTTAAAGACATAAACCTGCAATCAAGAGGAATGTTTCGGACCAAAAGGCTTCCATGATTCTGTTCCTTGCGCCTTCCATATCCACCGCCACCTCCACCAGCATAACCCCTTCTTGGGGGGCTTCTTCCTCTACCACCATAATCTCTCCTTGGAGGACTATAGTACTGTGGACTGTACCTCCTCATCCTACAACCTCAAAAATACACTCAACATTTCATATAAACAACTGTAACAAAATAAAATTCATTTCGAAAACAAAAAGATGGTTTGTTATACAAGAAAACCCCATTACGCTAGCTGAAGAAAGCTACCAGAACCCCAAAAACACACTCTGCTCGCTCAAGAAAGCTACTTTCATTTAACAAAGTTCAATTACAACGTCTACAATTCTTTTTCCATCCTAATAGCTCGGTTTTGAACACAAAATCGGAAAAAAAAAAAAAAAAAAAAAAAAAAAAAAACACACACACACACACACACACACACACATATATATATATATATATAACTTCGTTTCTCTTATTTTACAGCGTTTTCTCGGCAACCAAACAGAGATAAAAGAGGTCAAAATCGCATCTTAGAAATCACACGGAAAATTTATAAGAAGAAAACGGAAAAAGAAGATTGAAGTTTGAGATCAAAGATCCTTCGTGGACTGAACAGAGAAGAGTCAGTGAAAGTTGCAAGTATTTTCCTGCGATTTTTCTCAGTAACCAAACGGAAATTTTGTTCCGATCTTGAGGATCATCTAAGAGAGACAGAGAGAGAGAGAGAGAGAAAGAGAGAGAGAGAGAGAGATGGAGTGGAAAATTACCCGTCTGTCCTTACGTCAACGAGTCGTCGAAAAGAGAGTCTTGAGTTTGAGCTTCGCAGAGTTTTTGAGTTGAGACTTGAGAGACGATTTTACTTAGATCTGAGGTATATATATAAGCTGACGTCGCTTCTTTTTTTCTTTTAAAATTCCAACCCTAACTCTGGGGTCTTCTCTTGGGTTCTTCGGCTTCGGCCCGGTTTTGGTTCTGGGCTATACTTGGGTCCTTTTGGGCCTTGAGCCTAAGCCGAAACATCACATGTTATTTCTATCGGGCTTTTAAGCCAAATAGCCGATTTTGGATCACTGTTTGAGAAATTGTCTTTTTCAAATACTATTAATGGCCGAATTTTGAAACTCACTCGAAAATGACCGTTTTTTTTTTAATAGATCAAAATATATTGATTTATTCTTTTTATAAAATTGATTTATTTTTTAAAAAATAGTTCAACTAAAAAAGAGTCATTTATCAAAATAAAATTATAAAAAGGCCATTTATAAAATAGGTCTAAAAAACAGCTATTTTTTGAATTGATCTAGAAAAAAAAAAGGGACATTTCTTATAAATACTCTATTCTGTCTTCAAATGATTTTCTTTTTAAAGAAATTAGAGAATGTGTCCTTTTTTTTTACACTTTAGTTTAATAAATATCTATTTTTTTTTTATAGTTATATAGCCTACTATATGTATTTTTACATTTGGTATATTTACTTATATGCCGACTTTAGTTTATATATTCATCTTTTACACATATATGCACTTATATACCAGTTATTTCGTTACAACACTCGTAAATGGAATTTACTTAAAATGAGCCTAAATTTTAGTCATTTTGCTATAAGACCCTTTTTTGTAATTATCTTCATGTCATTTTTATGTTTATTTTTCGGCCTTTCCTGATATTTTATGACTATTCTAAAAGTAATTTTTGTTGTTGCTTTCTGAAAAAATAAATCTATCTCAATACAGTGACGAAGTGGGTTGGCTCAAGTGGTAAGAGCACCCACTACCTGGGATCTCGGTCCTGGGTTCGAGTCACACCGGGGTAGGCGTGAAAATCTATTATTCCTAATGGGGTGGGATGGGGATTGGGTAGTAGTAGGTATTTTCCTTTAATTTGTAATAAGTGGAGGTCATTAGTTAAGTCCCATTTTTAAAAAAAAAAAAAAAAATCTATCTCAATATAGTCTTATTTCCGTTCATTTCCTTATCTGTCTTTTGACTACGCCTTATCATCTTAATCAAGCTTTGTTTTATTTTCCTATTTTGTAGTTCGATTAGAGTATTCAAGTCAAAATGCATGGTTAAATGGCACCAGAAGGCTGCTTTTAAAAAAAATTTATGAGAAGAGCTTTTTTATCACCATCAGGTCAGTGGATCAACCCATCAAACATTAATAACAATTTCTGTACAAAAATTCTCTCCTATTAGCAAAATACACAAGTCAAGCGAATAACTAATAATTACTATTAAAAAAAAAAAAAAAAGGACCTATATTATCACCATGTGCTGTATTGCTAAAAAAAACGCTTTATATCATCAGTTTGTGCTGTCTTGCTTAATACAATAATCATACAGCATAAATGTGGTTTACTATTATTTTTATTCGCATCATTAGAGCTACTCTAAATAAAGTAATAGTTGTTGAGATGGATTTCATTCTGAGAAAATTCTAGCAAACTATATATGACGGAAAGAAAACCCTTTTCCATATTGAGATCATTATACAGGTTCTTTCAAATATGTAAACCCTTTTCCATAATAGTTCTCTCATGCTTCTGCAGGCCAACAACAGCCACTAGTCTCAAATCAGCGAACGAGCACTTCTTCCATTTTTCGGTCCTCCCTCAAAATTATGTATATGAAAGGAACTCAACAAGGCGTCTTGCGCTGAGTTGGCGTATGTCCACGAATAGGAGATCATACCAAGACAAATCTCGTCCACCATTTTCATCAAGCTTCTTCGAGCCGAATAGGCAAGGACAACTGTATGGCATAGATAAAAGCCGGTGCAGGAAAAAAAGCCCTGAAAGATTTTACATCAACATGCAACTGCAACAGCCGACTCAGTCTGCACGTTGTCCGAGTCAAGGACCAAAGGGCTTTTCTGAAACTTGTTTCTGAGCTGCCCACAAGCTGCATTTGCCTCTAGGCCCCTTGTTTGGCGTACACTAACAGTTATTTTACGGGACTCTAGAGCAGCTGCAAATGATGATACCTGCATATTAAAATAAAGAATATTAGTTTTATAAACTGGAAAACAAAACTAAGCTTGATTACGATGATAAGGCATTCTAGTCAAAAAGGAAAGTACACAGAGAGTAATCAAATACCGCTTTCTTGCTTGGACGCTTATACTCAGAGCCTTCTATGGGATTGAAAGGTATCAGATTCACATGATAAGCTCGTCCCCACTCATGGAGTAGTGTTGCAAGTTCTGTTGCATGCTCTACTCCATCATTGACTCCAGCTGCAAGAATATGTAGCAAAAAATTCAGTATTCATAATGTTACGTTAAAGCAAGAAGGAAAGTAGTAAGCAAGAAATGATTAAAAATTTTACAGTACCTAAAAGAGCATACTCAAAAGACACCCTTCGACTGGTTTCAAGGAAGTAGTCCTTGCAATCCTTCATAATTGCATCCAGAGGGTAGGATTTTGCACTTGGAACAATTGCTTCCCTAAGTTTCTGGTTAGGAGCATGTAGGCTGATGAACAACAATGCAAAGTTAACAAGATAATAGAAACTGCATGAACTGAGCTAAAGTTCAACATTATTTTTATACAGAACCATTTAACCAATGTTCTCTTCTTTTAACTAATAAAGATTACACACCTGACTGCCAATGTGGACTGAAGTTTGTGGGAAGCAAGCCTTTTAATTGTGTTTGGAACACCCACAGTGGAAATTGTAATCATTCTTTGACCAATTTGTATATCCTTAAGAGACAAAGAAAGTTCCATCACAACTACATTTCCATAAAAAACTGAATTTTAAAGATTCGACAAACATTTCAATATGAAGCAACCTGAGCTGAATATGGAATCATCTAAAAAATTGATCTTAAATAACCCTCTTTTTCATTTTCTAATTATATGACACAGGTTTAGAATATTATTAAGCACATCGTTCTGAAACTGTTATCTCAATATCAGCATTTAGCTTGTGAGAATGGGATTGCAATGTTAAAGTTGTACCGTGGATTCTCCCAAAGAAAAAAATTGATGTAGGATAAGATGAGGATTTAAAAAGAGAACAGGTAGAAGAGCAAGGAGTGATAGAATTTAGGCAGAAATAGATGAATTGGTAGAAAAGCAATAGAGAATCAAGATAAGAACTCAAAGAGAAGAAGAACCATAGAGGAAAAAACTCAATAATCACTCAATATTCATTCATAATCTCATAATCTGAAAAACAATTACATAGTTAAGCCTATTTATAAATAGGCAATTAGACACAACTAGGAAACTAGACACATTCTAGAAACTGATAGAAACGGAAAACTTAAAACTAGTTACTCAAAATTAAAATAAACCTAATAATTAAATAAAACTTAATTTAATAATAATAATTATTATTATTATAATATTCCTAAAATGTTCCTTTCCTATTCTTCATCAATCTCCCGGGATTCGAGAACTCGACTCCGGCGAGTTAAAATGCATATACATCATAAAGAAACAATCTGAAGCGGAGAGAAATCGGCAAGCGCAAGTCTTGATACGTGATGATGATGTAGGATCTAGATTCGTCGCATTTGTCCCATTTTCTCTGGATCACAGTATGCATTTGAATACCTGACTTCTCAAAAAATTCTCTCACATTGAAAACTAGTCCAGTAGTCATATTCGAAAGAAAATCAAACAAACATGTATTTGATCCAAGTTTTGGAATTTGATGTTGAGTTTCATGTGTAGGTTGACTAGGAACAACAAGTAAAGGAATAAAAGCAGTAGGTTGAGTGGTTATGATGGGCTCAACAATAGTTGAATGTTGTTCTACAATAAACTCATCATGGGTAGAGGGTTGTATATCACATGGTCTAGTTTTCATGCCTTGGTAATGTTGGTTTATGCGGTCCAATTGGGCTCTAATGTCTGCTAAATTTTTGTCAATCTGGAATTTATAATCTGAAACAAACTCAGGTTGGCCATAATGAGTTGTAGCATATGTAGCATGGCAAACACTAGGTTGGATGACAGAGTGAACATGAGATTGACTAACGTGAGAGGTTACCTGTCCTAAGGGAGCAGAATTAACTAAGGTAGGAAATTTTTGTCTTCGATAATAGGGTGTGAGAAATTTTTCTTCTAATTTTTTTTTAATTTCAACCCACGAAGGCTTATGATTTAAGCGGTTAAAGGATTGTAACATTTTATGCCAATAAGACTTAGCAGAACCAACCAATGTCCAACCAGCAAAACGAGTACATCTTTCATCATCAAAATCATGCCATGCAAAAAAATCTTCCAAACAACTCATCCATTCCAAAAAAATATGTGGATGTGGGCAACCATTATATTGAGGAACTTCTTCAGGTTTTTGACGGTATTGGTGAGGAGAATATGGCTCATAGATATAAGGGTCATGGTAGTATTGTTGGTAATAATTAGAGTTTTGAAAATTCATCTTTAATCAATTAGTATGGATCAAAACACATATCAATCAATTCTCCAACTAATATAACCATAAGACAAAATACCAATGTAGAAAAATATTACCTGAAGTGTTCTAGAGGCGTTGATGTAAAGATCTTTCTACAAAACGATAAATTTTGGATCCACGGAGTGAGATTGTGGAACGCAAGGTAGTTGAGGGCAACGGATGGCGCAAGATGGTGGCAGCGGGATTGCAGCTTTTAGGGTGGACTAGGCGGCAGCTTCTTTTTTTTTTTTTTTTTTTTGAACATTATCGGTTTTGAATAGTGCCACTTTTTTTTCTTTTTTCTTTTAGTGCGGAAGGAAAAAAAATTTAAGGATAGGCAATAGGAAATCGAACTAGGCTCGGATACCAATTGATATAGGGTAAGATGAGAATTTAGAAAGAGAATAGGTAGAAGAACAAGGGGCGATAGAATTTAGGCAGAAATAGATGAATTAGTAGAAAAGCAATAGAGAATCAAGACAAGAACTCAAAAAGAAGAAGAACTATAGAGGAAAAAACTCAATAATCACTCAATATTCATTCATAAGCTCATAATCTGAAAAACAATTACATAGTTAAGTCTATTTATAGATAGGCAATTGGACACAGCTAGGAAACTAGACACATTCTAGAAACTGATAGAAACGGAAAACTTAAAACTAGTTACTCAAAATTAAAATAAACTTAATAATTAAATAAAACCTAATTTAATAATAATTATTATTATTATAATATTCCTAAAATATTCCTTTCCTATTCTTCATCAAAAACACTCAACTAATTGTATCTCGGCAGTTAAAATGTTGTATATCGAGTCCCAGTGAACTACAGGGAAGTATATCAGCATTCACTAAATCTCATGAAACTGGAAGGAGTATATTTAGAAATGAGAACAGATAATGATAGAGCAATCCAGAAAAAGAAGACAAACGAAAAAGGAAGAAAAGGTGATAAAGCAGATTGATGAATGGGAAATTTGGAATGCACCTTATTTAAGCAACGATGTGCTTCAAGTACTGATTTCATATTCAACATTGGCTCACCCATTCCCATGAACACGACATTTGTCACCCTATGCTTGAAGGTCTCCTCTATCGCCAATACCTGGGTAAACAACAGAATTTACAATCAACATTCATATACTAACAGAAGTCAATTCTTCTAAAGACAGATTACTAATTTTCAATCATGTGCGTCCATCTTGTTCAAAAAGACTGCAAAGTGTGAAATTTCTAAGAAACCCATATGACCTTGGTGCTTGAAACCTTGAACAAATGAGCAAAGGAAATAAGAACTCAAACCTGTTCCACAATTTCGTGTGGTCGGAGATTCCTTGAAAACCCCCCTTTTCCAGTTGCACAAAATGAGCAGCGCAAAGGGCAGCCTACCTGATTAATCAAAGGAAAGGAAGTTGCAATAAGTAATCGAACAAAGTGACCTTGATAGTTACAATTATTCATTCGCACGAATGCACAAAAACTAATATTACAAACTAAAATAAAGGGTGGAATTTGAAACTTGCTGATCATCATTTCAGAAAAATAACCTGTGATGACACACAAGCAGTAAGGCGCATTGAACCTTTCTCATCTTGAACCGGTATACCAACAGTTTCAATCAACCTGTTGTCCTCTAACTTTAACAATAACTGCATAAACAAAAGCGAGCAGAATAAGACACTTGGAATACTAGTAAACAATAGAAACCGTAAGAGATACAGAAGGAAAAAAACTGTCCCTAAAATACAATGTAATGAAATTGAAATCAAGACACAATGCAAAGAACTTTTAGCTCCATATGTTTGCACCAAGCCACCAAGTAGCTTACACTCAGATTCGCCAACTAGTACCATACGAAATGAAAATTCGTCATTTCAGCTAAGAATCTAAATGTCCTTGTAACATTACGATAAAAATCTTGACAACAACATTCCATCCAATTATATGGACATCATATAAAGAGAAAATCAACATCATGGATATTGGCTTTGGCTCCAAGAATAAAACATTTTCAAGTTCTCAAATTTTCATCTCGGCCACGTTTACTAATCCGTAATAAACCATAGTGGGTATAAAGATTTTTCTTTCTCATCTTCCGGTGTTTACTTACACAATTAGCTAACAAATTCCGGTAACCCCCCTAACATAATCAGTGAACTTGAGATAGGAAAACCACAATCTTTGATTCTTTATCTTATTCATTCTCATTCATTTCCAAATTACTTCTCATTTAGTTGAGACTTGGGTGCCCCTAAAGCCTAAAGCTATTACCTTGATTGTTCCATCAGCTGCAGTGACAGAACTGTAGATGGGTGACCTCCCAACTCTCCATCCAGCTTCCTGAAGCTCTTTCCTGAATGCCTGAGGCACTTTTCATATACACAAACAACCAAATTTCACGTATAGCTCCAAAACAAACACAACAATAAAAAAAAATAATAAAAAATAAAAAAAGAAAAGAGAGAGAGACCCAACTTACACTGACTAAAATCCTGAACATCTCTGACCTTTCTTTGGTAAATAAGATGATGCAGTTGCTTCCCTCTATAAGTTTGCTATAACCCAAAAAAAAAAGTAACGAATTTTTTAATACTGAATAATTTCAAGCTAACAAAACTCTTTCACTTATTATTATTTTAAATTTTGAGTAGTTGAGAATCTGTTACCTGACCAAATTCAACGGCGAGCTGTTGAAGGTCGGCCTCGGACAAGCCCAAGAGGACTCTGGAATCGTTGTTTTGAATACGAGAAGAAGAAGAAGAAGAAGAAGAAGAAGAGGAGGAGGAGGAGGGTGTGGTAATGGTAGCGGTAGAGAGGTTGCGGTGCTTGTGTGAGTGAGTAATGCTACTGGCTGCTACTAGGGAGCGTGTACCGAATGCACGTGCGAATGGGGCGGAGCACACGTGGTGAATTAACGCCATTGACGATGAGGACATCATCACTATTGTTGCCTCCGTTTTTCGAACTTTGCAGGGTCGAGGAAGCAAGAGCGAGAAGAAGAGCTGAAACTAAAACCTCAGCTCTTTAGATGTAAAGACGATTTTAACCCTGCCTTAGCCTAAGCCCATGGATTTTGGCCCGTTGTTTGAGGCCCATATTACGGTTCTCTAATACGAATGTCGTCCGACTTTGAAAAATTTAGGTGAACGATCAATATTTTAAATTTGACTAAGTAGATGTCCATTTTTAAAATTTTATACTTAAATATCCAAATATATATATTTTTACACTTGATAGATAAACATATTTATCAATATTAGTTACTGTACTGAAATGTACTAGGTATATATTTTTTTATACTTGGTATATAAAGTTTTATATTTAGTATATAAGTATATATATCGGACATTTTGCTATAACATTTAACAAAAGGACATTTACTTAAATTGGACCCAAAATTTAGTCATATTTTTATATGGCCCATTGCTTTAGATCAAAATGACATTTTCAATGACCACTTTTCAAGACAACTTAACTAGTCATTTTGTTATGATCGGTAGTCTTGGTTTTGTTTTTTTTTTTCATAACAAGAATGAGTAGCTGTAAATGAAATATCTATCGGTTGTAATATAAATTATTAGGACTTAAAAACCATTCTGAAAAATTAGTTCTAAAAAATATAATACGGTGGAACCACATTCCGTGACAACTCTAGCAATCACCAAGAGTTAACCATAAGGGCAAGATTTTTCTGTCTTGTCTCAAAAGAGCTGGATTTGTCTATCCACTTTCCATTTTGAGGATGCTAAAATAATTTTGATAGAACAACGGTTTTTTGATTTTTTTTTTATGTCACTAGTTAAATTTTTTAGTGTGAATGATGTAATTCTTCTTATTTGGCCAAACCCACACAAACATACATGATTAAAAAATAATTGAAAGTAAAAAACCATATCAAAATTGTGTTTGCAAAGCAATCACATAAAAATGACACTGCCTGATAATTGATATGTAAAGGTGTTAACACTGAGTAATGCATTGAACTTGGAGATAAATGGGAATGGCAATTTAACTGTCTTAGCCAATTGAAAAATTGAAATGCTTTGTTCTCAAATTTTTAATTATGGCATTGTCGTCCACCTCTTCTTCACCTTCTCCCTTAACACACTACACACAAAAATATCCTTCTGAATATTAACAGCAAAATATTTTAATCCAACTTTGCCAGTAGAAATGATCAATAGCCAAGTCTTCTGGCCATGTTACAAAACTGAGGATAAAGAGACTTGACCAACATATAATGGCCAAAGCAGTATTAGTACTCAGAATAGTTCACTGTTTTTCTAACAATGCATAAAGCTCACTAAAAATTGTTACAAAGACTTGTAAGTATCAATCATTTGAGCACACATTAGCATGCCCAAAACTTTCCTGCCTACAAGAACAGCCTTGGCACCGATCTCCTAGGCACCTTGCCTTCTAGTCTTAGTCTTCTAAACGCTTCTCGGATGTGACAAGGTCGGATTGGCCCCGAATCCTTCCTTTCTGCCATAACTCCCCTAGCTACAAAGTGAAGTGAATCGGATTACAAATATCTGAAAATGGATTGAAATAATGAAGGCATCACCTTCTTACCATCACAACTCACGGTCAAGTCTGGCAGTCTAGTCATTTTATATCTCGTATCTAAATTTACTAGCTTGCTGTGCATATAATGTTTAATTTCCTTCATATTTACTATCACCAAAAGGGTACTAGAGGACCTAGAAAATTTAAGGTCGGGGTAAGATGATAGTTTTTACCTGTTTCAACAATTTCACCAACAAACATTTTGGATGTTGCTGATACTGCAACTATCATAGGTTCCGAAACATTCCTCATTCCTGTGATAGTAAGCAATAACTGCAACCAAAGCACATAGAAGAAAACACAAAAAGATAATAAGGATATCACAGAATCTAGTAGGGATAAAGAAACAAAATAAATTAAAAAACCCTGAAATTTTGTATTTTCAGACCTTAAGAAACCAGGAGCTAGACAAGGGGAAATAATAAGCTAAGTAGGTGGTCAGTTCCAGGTTGCCAAAGTAATAGCATGTAAGATCACAAGCGACGAAACAGAAAGTAAAACATAGACAGAATGAGAAAACAAGAAGTACTTTTGCAATTGTCAAAAGACACTGCTCGCAATAATACCCTTTTAGCAATTAGCATGTCTGAAGAACGAAAAATTTAAACGGCATCTATGAACACCATACACTAGTAGAGATGTAGAAGTGTTGCTCATAAGGAATAAAGAACATAGCAAACGAGAAGAATAGAAGCACACCTTTCGCATATCAGCCTTTTTAAATCGAGATCTACGAAAGAACTCATATCTATCCATCTGGTCCCCTGTTAACTCTGCTAAAATAGCCCTGAAAATTTAACAAGGGAGGAGACCATGTTGTTTAGTTATCTTCCATAATACAAATCCAGTAACAAAATCCGTACCTACTTTGTCCTAGTTTGTACAATAAAACCATAAAAACCTCTTTGCATTTTACATTCTTCACCAATTGATAAATAAGTCATTGAGAAAATGGAGACAGAAAAACATAACAAAACAACAAAAACAAAGCTCTATAAAAAAAAATAAATAAATAAATAAAAAATTATAAGAACATTGATAATCATATATCTTACTTGGTCCTGGCCAATTTATCAGGGTCACCATTATTAGGAATGGGAATATTCTGAAAAACAACATCCATATTCTCCTCCTCTTCCTCTTCATTTTCATTGTTCGGGTTTGAAACATTGGTCCCTGGAACAGCTACTGGCTCTGCAGCAGTTGAAGTGGGGGATTGAGTATCCATTGTATCCTCCTGAAAATCCGCCGGTTCCTTTAATGCCGCTTCAAAGGGATCCATTGCCATGGGTTACTTCATCATAAAGGAGCATAGTTTTATCAGTAATAATCACAACCCAGTTCAGGAAATTCAACAAACAAGTGGTGTGCGCAATGAAAACTAACTCAATAGACTTGTTCCCGGTTTCCCAATTTCCCTATACACTCAAATTGCCTTTGGAAGCTGGACCTGTATAAACTTCTACTCTTTTTCTTTCTTTTTCTTTTATTAAAAAAAAAAATTCGTTAGAGTAAAACACAATAATTACTTTTATTCATCTACATATACGAGCAAATATATCCATACGCTTTTTTCGCCAATATTGTTCTCAAATACGTGCAACTCGCCAACTTCGGTTTCTATTGGCTGTCTCCGTACGTATATATAGAGAACAGAGGGAGTAGGCGGTAGGCACCATACACACGCAGGTCGTATTTCATTGCGTCTAACCGGGCCGAACATTGTATTCGAACTTTGGCCCAAGTAAAGTTGGGGATTTTCAAAAAGGGGCACTTCCTAAAACGTTATTTGTCAGGGAAATTAAGGGGAATAAGAGTGTTTTGGGTTCTTTTTGCATTTGTAGGAGTGTTTTTGAAAATTGCATTTCTAGGAGTTCCCAGTTGACGAAAAGTCGAGAATGCCCTCAGCTTTAGTAAATACTGTATAGTTTTTTTTTGGACGTTTTCTTGTTGTTTTTCTTTTTTTTTTATTTTTTATTTTGGCTCCTTTTTTTTCACGAAAACACAAACCCTCAAACTAAAAAAAAAATTCAAATGTAAAGGAGATTGGGGAAGGAACCGTCGAGCTCAACTCTCCCATTTCTCCACTATTTCCGGCGAAGTGAACCAGTAAAAAAAAAAAACCTCCACAAGCCTAAGTACCCAACCTCCATATACCCAAGTACTCCATTTCTCCCCTCTATTCCAATCTATCACAAAGAATGGTGAAAACCCGTTGGACTTTGAAGAAGAGGAAAAGAGTAGAAGATTCGGACTTTGAATCTTCGCCTCGACAATCGTCTTCTCCGAGGATGTCGCCGAGGTTAAAGAAGAATAAGGGTGAAAAAGGCTGGAACTGAAGCCTCACCTATTCAGTTATCTACCCTGGGGGTGAAGATGTCAGCAAAGAAGACGACGGTGAAGAAGTCAAAGGAAAAAGAGAAAAAGATAGCAACAAAAGAAGAAAAGGTAATGTTTTTGTTGATTTTCGTTTTGGAATGTATCTCTATTTTGGAGTATTGAATTTGGGATATTGAGTCTACTTCATAGATTAGCTATTTTGTGTAAATAGACCTAGAAAATGTCAAAGAATCATCTTTATTCTTGTTTAGTTCACGAAAAATGTGACTGTTATTGATTTGTGACTGTACATCACAAAAGTTGTGAATATAGATTTACGTTTAATGTTGAACCCGTACATGACTTATGGACACAAATATGTGACTGGCTTGAAGTCCGAATACCTTTAATATTGGACCTGTTTGTTTCTGCCTTGTAGTCACAAATGAGTGAGGGTCATAAACTTTGTGACTTGAAGTCTAAATTCCTTAAATATTTGACCTGTTTGTATATGCCTTGCAATCATTAATGTTTAAGGGTCACAAACATTGTGACTTGATGTCTAAATACCTTTAATATTTGACTTGTTTGTATATGTCTTGCACTCACTACTGTTTGATGATTACAAACTTTGTAACTTGATGTCTAAATACCTTTAATATTTGACCTATTTGTATATACCTTGCAGTCACTAATGTTTGAGGATCACAAACTTTGTGACTTGATGTCCTAAGACATTTGTACTGTAAAGGATTATACCTAAACAATGCGACATTATGACAGTCACACATTTATGTCGGAGGATCACAAACTTTGTGACTTAATATCCGAAGACTTGTGCTGTAATGGATTACACCTAAGCAATGCAACATTGAGCTGTACTCACATGCCATGGACAAGGAGGAGAAGGAACTTGCTAGTGACTTAGAGCGAGAATGAACCTATTCAAACTTTATTTTGTAGGTTTTGTAATATGACTAATTTGAAAATAGTTAGACAATGTGAAGACGACAAATATTTTGTAACTATTTTTGTGACAAACTAACACAAGCCATGTAGGTTATCTATATTTTGCTCCCCACCCAAATTGTGTTACCCCTTTTAATATTGTATGATTAGATGCATCATTTTGTCATGCCTCTAACCAATTTATTATAAAGTAGCACAATATATTGACGGTATGTCATACTTTCTATAACAGCGAGTCACATATTACTGTAGACCATAACTAATATCAAAGGTCTCAGTTATAAAATATTAGATCATGTGAGATTTAACAAAAACGTTCAACGAAGTGACAATTTTGGACACATTTGTTACAATACAACACATATTAGTTTCGCATACTAGGAGCCTCTTCACACATATTAATGGCGAAAACGGCTACTAGAACGACTCCCTTGTCCATGGGTGCTTGTACGTAACGGGATCAGATTCTTGCAGGTCTGCCTATTGTGGCTACTTTGGCCACAGCGTGAGAATTTTTGCCTCCGAGCCTCTTCACCATTTGACGGGATCCTCTTCTTCTTTAGCCTATCGGCTGATCTAAGCTCACACAATTATGTAACTAGTTGCTTATCGATTCTCTCCTAGCCTACTATCAACAGAGCAAGTATGCTCAAAATTGTACCTGCATCATATGAGAACATGTGACAGTCACAAATATATTCTATTGAGTAACAAAATTGTGACCCATGGTCACAAATCTATAGTAGTTAAAATCACAACCTTTATAGACCATTTAAAGAAATTGTGCCAGCTTGTCACAATGTTTAAAGAAACATATCTATAACCGGTAACCAAATCATTGCAGAACTAGAACAAATGAAATTAACAATCAAACTGACTATTTTTGACAGTATGTCAAATAAATTGTGACAACCCGAAACACAAATATAGACCTCCAGATATCCGCCAAAAAAAAAAAAAGACTTCCAGATTGAAGTTCAATAAAATAACAATATTTTAACCATCTTCTTCACTAGATCCAAAGCATCACAACCATTACCCATTCACTAAAAACCTCATACATATAACTAAAACGTACCTTATTGTCAGAGGGAGATCGTCGGATGAAAATGGAGGTGCCGTGCGAGCTGGTGTGACGAGAATGTTTCGACGAGGTAAAGCCCAGACCTCTGCCGTTTGACCTGATTCGATCGTGCCAATTGCTCCTTCTGTCCAAGAACAGTCCAGATCTGGAGAAGTGAGTGAGAGAGAGAGAGAGAATGTGTGTGTGAGTTGAGTTTATGTTGATGTGAAAAAAAAAAAACAAAAAACAAAACCAAGCCTTTGCAGCAAGCTTTTTCTTTCAAGAGGACTGATGGCAGAGTACATACGATTGGGAGGAAAATCTGCTGAAAAATAAGGGGAAAGTAATAAAATAGGGGGAAACCGTGTTGTGTTCATAAGGGTAGTCGTGGAATGAGTAAAATTTCTCTCTCCAAAACACTCATAGAAATGTAATAAATTACTCCTAGAAAAGAAATTTTCAAAATCACTGCTAAAAAAGTAAAAAGCAGTCAAAAGACTCCTATTCCCCTTAATTTCCCTATTTGTCAAGTAAGAGCTGAACTAAATAGCTTAATACTAAAACTATCATTCACTAATTTCCAAATATATTATATTGAAATCTATATCTATTCCGTTTGGATCTTATATTTTTGGGATAAAAAAAAAAAAAGGAATGCCAAAGTTTAAAACTCAAACCAAAACTAAGTGACTCTCAGTCTAATTTCATTCTAAGTTATAAATTTACTAATTTAGGTATTCGAACTGGCCAGCCCATCCTTTATAAACCCTCTCCTTTGCAAAATCAAAATTTCCTGGGAAATAAATTTACATATTTCATATTTTTAGAATGGTAATAATATTAGGTTGTAATCTGGTGCAGAATTTGAAGAGAAATGAGAGTGGGTATCCTTTTCTATACTCGTTGCAGTAATTTCCTTTTTCTTTTCATTTTTATAGCCAAATGATTTTACACTAGGTGTATTAAATGATATATATTCTGTTTATGTATTAAGTATTAAGTTTTCATATTTGGGTAAAACAGATTTTACAGTTGGTGTATATTTGGATATAATGACCATTTTGTTATGGTGTTTGGAAACGGACATCTTTTTTTAAAGAGACCTGAAATTCGGGTATTTTAAGTACATGACTTAATTATAAAATATTTTGTCACGCATTATACGATAAAATTATGGTATATTATATGATCAATTAGTCACGTACAACATGGCACTAAAGCATGTTGGTCTTTTCACGAATTAGCAAGTCTAATTTTCAAAGAAATAAAATAATAAAAAAAAAGTAATCGATTCTTCAATTTAGGGAAAACAGAGAGTTATTTCTTTGTACTGAATAAACGAGGAGAAGGAATATGGAGCTCTTCCTTCTTTTCTTAGTAATGTAAAATTTTTCAAGATGGGATGGTGCTGGAGGTGTGAGAGAATTCGAATTTGGGATAGAATAATGGAGTATATTAGGAGTATATTAGGTTGAGATTGAGAGAATTAAAATTTTAAATCAATTGCTAAATCCCTCATACTTCCTTGAAAGTAGAAATGTGTTATTACCCGGTTTTGCCTACAACTAAAGTTGAAAATATGAGCCAAGCAAAACAGGCCAGCGGGCCAACCCGGAACTTACATGGCCCAATTTCGGCCTTGCCCTAAGGCATTGTCGGGCTAAGCCTTAAGTGTGAGCCCATCAGGCCGGCCCAGTCCGCCGTAGTTTAGGGTCGAGCCAACTCAGCCTGCCCTTTGACCTGACGTGCCCAGGGGTTGGATTGGGCCGTAATATAATATTTTTAAAAAAAAAAAAATTTCTAACACTTCTATCTACAAAAATAAAATAAAATTACAAAAGTACAATAAGTCAGATTTTTTTTTCAATTTTCGCTTTTTTTTTCAGAAAATACTATTTTTAAAATTTTTTTTAGAAAATACACTTTTTAAAATAGTTACTAGTTCTAAAAACTGGTTAACGATTATTAATTGCCCGTTATAAATACTTTTAGTTACTAGTTACTAAATATCAATGCTCAAAAACTTATTTAATAAAAGTTGTACGTGGCCTAATTAAAAATAAAAAGTGAAAAAAGGGCCGGCCGAATATTCACCTCTACCTGCAACCAACATAGCCATGTAGGCAACTACTCCTTGACACCACTAAATTTTAATTGAAAACACATCCACATGTTTACTGTACTGATACCCAAAATACTATTAATTGACAAACCCATTTAAATTATCAGGAAATAATCATAACTAGTTTTTTGTTGTTTTCTATTTATTTTTTTATTATTATTTTTTTTGTATAAATCATTTAAAAAAAAACTACTACGGTGGTTGAAACAGGAGGTGTTTCACTTGGACAAGTTATAGCAGAACAACCCAAGTACTCGTCCCAAAAGTAAAAATAACCAACATACAAATGACCGTTTACAATATTAAACGCACTTCTTTACCCGAAATTATGCACTTATCATCTCTCTATAAAGCTCACTTTTTCGCCGAGAGAGAGAACTACTCATACCAATCATTTTGTTCACAACTCACAACCACCTTCCTATCCTTCTTTCTACTACTTCTAACCCCACTCTCGCAAATAGGAGTAGAGCCGTATAGGACTACTTCATTGCCGGGTAAAGAAAATGTATTAATTAAAAATAACTGAAGAAAGGTTTTCTTATATAAACACTGACATTAGTAAATATAGTAATTTAATTACTACTAAAAATAAGGCTCGTATCAGCTTCATCCATGTGAGTACTATCCACTACTCCGGGTAACTAAAGTCATATGTTTCGGGCACAAAAGAAAGAAATGCACAGAACAAGACAATATACTCGTTATTAGCCAAAATAGGAATATATATACAAGAATCAATCGTAGTGATACAAACTTATGGCATTCCTCCAAATACCATTATTATCAGATTCCTTTTTGCTTCAACGAGAGAATGATGCTGCACACGTTTAAAAAGTAGTAGCTCCATTTCTATGTACGGATGGGGGAGGCAGACGGCTGGGGAGGATATGAAGCTGCTTTTCCAAAGCTAACCGCACTGGCTCTCATCCTGGGATGTTTGCAACCTCCACATTATCCTTTTCTTGAAGCTGTTCTAATGCTTTTACTACCTCTTTCATGTTTGGTCTGTACTTTGGTTCCGTAGATATACATCGACTTGCGATGTTAGCTGCTTTTAGAGCTCCACCTAGTGAGTACTGGCCTTCAATGCGGGCGTCAAAAATTTGAAGAACTTTTCGTTTGCTGGCCAGATAAGGTTTTGCCCATTCCACTAGCCTGTGTTCTCCGGCAGGTCTGTTATGGTCCACTGGTCGTCGGCCGGATAGCATTTCTAATAGAACTACCCCGAAACTGTACACATCGCTTCTAGCAGTTAAATGACCTTCAAGTAAAAGAGAAGGAATGAACATACTGTCAGAAGGGAGTGAGCATTGTTTATTTTTTCAGAAAAGAAAATTACGTGGTAAAGTTGAGAAGTGGTCAAGATTCTTATATTGCAGATTTAAGAAACTTTTGAAAGAGAGTCGTCAACATTTTTGCAGAAACCCCAGAAAAGGAGAAACAAACATCTATATTTGATGGATAATCTTTATAATATATGTAATAAGGAGCAGAAAAAAGTTATAGCCTATGATTTAAATTAGAGCAATACTATAAAGCACGAGTGGTACCCAACACCACAATGACATGTCTGCCTATCACTAGATGATTTAATTAATGAACTGGGTCCCACTTGAATTATAATTATGATTAGCTAATGACAGACTGACACATTATTGTGGTGTTGAGCATGCCCAATAGCATTATTCTTTAAATTATCCTCTTTCACAAACAAATTATGTTGAATATGGAAACCTGTTGCCAGATATTCTGGTGCTGCATAACCATATGTTCCCATGACCCTTGTTGAGACATGGCTTCTATCACCAACTGGCCCATCCTTGGCCAACCCAAAATCAGATAGTTTCGCATTATAATTCTGTTATTTTACGATGAAAAGTTTTCTGTAAGTACTCCAAGAAATCTTGATCAGAAGCTTAGAAAAGTTGAGCAATGTTAAATGCTTCACCTACCGAATCAAGCAGGATATTCGAGGTTTTAAAATCTCGATATATCACTCCCGCTTCATCACTGTGAAGGAATGCTAGAGCCTTTGCAGCATCTAAGGCAACTTTCATTCTAAGGCTCCATGAAAGAGGTTGACAGTAAGAAGCCGCTGTTCCAGAAAAATTCCAGTTCATATATTACAACATTATTAAAGATTTCAAGTCCCTGACCATGATACTCAAGGGAAGATCAAAACCAGTTAAAACAGTAAAGGAATTAGATAACTCACTACTCCTAAATAAATGATTATCCAAGCTTCCCCGGGATAGAAACTCATACACCAGAAGCCGATGATCATCCTCCAAGCAGTAGCCTATCAATTTCACTATATTGGGATGCTTCAGCTGTCCAAGGTAATTTATTTCTGTCTATGTTTCAGGAAGAAACAAAAGGTGTTAGTCACATACAATGTAACTTATCTAATAACCAAAATATAACTACATTTCATGGTTTGGCAGAGAAGCTGAAAATATATTGAAGAGAAACAAGGATAGAAATCAGTACTAACCAACCATTCCCTATGACCCTGAAACCCTTCCTGGTTAAGCCGCTTCACAGCGATCACCAAGCCGGTTGCGGGTTTGGTGGGTTTTAAGGAATTCTCATCTATCCACCCTTTAAAAACACTGCCAAAATCGCCTTTTCCTACCATATGATCGGGATGGAAGTTCCTGGTGGCTCTTTTAAGTTCATTCAAACTGAAGCTTTTCATATTGGATGACTGCAAAATCTCACCCTCTGTTATAAAATGACGACGCGTGGTAATAAGACTATGTTGACGCCGTGGAGCACTTCTTGGGGGGCTTCTTGCTCTACCAGTACCACCATAATCTCTCCTTGGAGGACTATAGTAATGTGGACTGTACCTCCTCATCCTACAACCTCAAATATACACTCAACATTTCATACAAACAACTGTAACAAAAATAAAATCCATTTTCAAAACCAAAAGATGGTTTGTTTTCCAAGAAAACCCCATTATGCTCGCTCAAGAAAGCCACCAGAACCCCAAAAACACATTCTGCTCGCTCAAGAAAAGCTACTTTCCTTTAATAAAGTTCAATTACAACGTCTATAATTCTTTTTTCAGCCTAATTGCTCGATTTCGTGTTCAAAATCGAAAAAGAAAATACATATATAACTTCGGTTCTCTTATTTTCCAGCGTTTTCTCGGCAACCAAACAGAGATGAAAGAGGTCAAAACTGCATCTTAGAAATTCCATGGAAAATTTATAAAAAGAAGATTGAAGTTTGAGATCAAAGACCCTTCTTGGACTGAAAAGTGGAGTGTCAGTGAGAGTTGCAAGTATTTTCCTGCGATTTTTCTCAGTAACCAAATGGGAATTTTGGTCTGATCTTTGGGATCATCCAAGAGAGGGAAAGAGAGAAATGGAGTGGAAAATTACCTGTCTGTCCTTACGTCAACGAATAGTCGAAAAGGGAGAGTTCTGAGTTTGAGCTTCGCAGAGTTTTAAGTTAAGAGAGAGGGAGAGACAACTTTACTTCGATAAATGATTATCTGTAGTATTCATATATACAGCTTTAAAAATAAAAATAAAAATGGCTCCGCTTATCACAAATTAAAGAAAAATATATATTACTGTACAATTCTCATCCCACTCCGTTAGAGATTATAGGTTTTCACACTGCTTTAGTGAGATTCGTACTTAGGACCGAGATTCCAAATAATGGTTACTCTTACCATTTACCACTTGAGTTAATCCACCTCATCAGTTTTCGTCGCTTCTTTCTTTTATGGGCTTCTTACAAAGTTAGGCCCAAAGTATCAAAAGCTCAAACGGAACCGTTCATATTTTACACATAAAATGTGTACCTCATGGATAAAATTTACATTGTAAATATGGACCACTCATATTATGCATATGACATATGGGCCATAAAAATAGATATTTTTGAAAGAAATATTAGAAATGAGTATTCATGAAAATAAGTTTTAAAAACGGGTATAATGCATAAATTTCTCAAACAAAAAATTTCGAATGAGTCGAATTTTTGAAAATCTCAGATTGATTTAGTAAATATCATTTTTAAAAAGTTCTTTTTGAAAAATAATACTTCTAAGAAATATTTAGACAAATATCAATTTTTTCAGTGATACTCAAGGTAACCAGTTAGGTCTCTTACTTGGGATAACCAATCTAGCTAGTTGAAGTTGAGATACATTGATCGATTACTTGAAGTATCTCATCAATTAATTAAAAAGTGGTATTTTTCTATATGCTTTTAAAAGTGATATTTTTCTAATTAAAATCCTAGATTTTTCAAACAATTTCAAAATCTATAATTTTTATATTATTTGAAAACTTACCATAAAAATCAAATTTCCTCTTCTTTTATTCTACTCCAACCCTAATTTATGGTCTTCCGCTTCAGCCTCGTTTTAGTTCTGGGCTCCACTTGGGTCTTTTCTGGGCCATGAGCCTAACCCCAAACATCATTTATTTTCTGTTTCTATTCTATTGTTACAACTTCCTAACAATACATTGGGAAGAAGACATAAGTGCAATTTTTGGGAAAAAAATTTCAAAAATACGACTTTGCCTGGAATATTTATTTTTGTATGACCTTTTAGTAGGGGTGGCAATTTAGGTCACAGCACGATAACACGACTCGAAAACGACACGAAGTTAGCAGGTTTGGGTTTGTCTTAAACAGGTACAGGTCAAAACAGGTTAAACCCGATTAAACACGATTAAATAATAGGTCATTAGCAGGTTAACCTGTTAAACCCGAAATTGACCCGTTTAACACGATTAAATTTTTTGAGACATTGTATTATCTTGTGTGTTCCAAGACTTAAAACTTCCCTTTTATGTTTTATGTACTAAAACTTGAAAGTTTTATTTTGTTTTTAAACTTTGGATTGTGTGTTATATTTATTTGATTATGGTTGCTTGGTTATATTAGAAATATAAAATAAGTTAATATATTATATCAAGTTATATTGAAAATGTGAAATAGGTTAATATGTTAAAATTAATAGGTTAATACGTTATGTCAAGTTGAACCAAATACAATATATTTAATATTAACATGTTAAATTGAGTTCAATTAACGGGTTAACAGTATACAGGTTAGCAGATCGTGTTACGTTGGACACGATCTGAATACGACCTATTTAAATAACGTGTTAAATGTGTCGCTCACAGGTTAACCTGTTTATTTAGCGTGTCGGGTGTGGGTTTACAAATCATGACACGAATAATAAACGTGTCGGGTTTGGGTTTGGTAATTGTTCGTTATATATATGCCTCGACACGACACGAATATGACACGACAACACGAATTGCCACCCCTACCTTTTAGACAAAATATCATTTTTTAAGTTATATAGTACAAGTAACATGCAGTGGTATTTTTCGTAATACTACTACACTTGCTTAAAAAACTACTATATAAAAAATTCTACTATAATTGCTAATAGCTTTTGTTGGCAGTGTTGGTTGCCTTGGTTTCTTTCTTTCCTATTACCCATACTCAAATCTTAATACATACACTTACTTATTTTTTTTCCTTAACTCTTTTTTTCCCTTAAAAATTATATTTTTTAGTTTCTTTTTTTCCCTTATAAAAATTATATTTTTTTATTTTTTTAGTCCGACCAAATTGGTTTCTTATTTTTCTCTATAACTCCTCTCTTCGAAAAAAAAAATGTATCTTTTCTAGTTTTTTTAATCCTACCAGATCGTTTCTCAGTTATCCAAGGTTTCTTAGTTTTTTGGAAACCTAAAACCAGATTGATTTCTCAGGTAATTACCTAAGAAACCAAATTGATTATTAGCCCCTGTTTTTTTGAGAAAATTGTTACCTGCGAAATCAAATTGGTTACTAGCTTTTTTTTTTTCTTTGAGAAAATTGTTTTCTTAGTTATCTAAGAAACCAAATTGTTTGAAACTAGATTGGTTTCTTAAGTCTCTTTTCCCTAACTCTTTTTTTCTTAAAAACAAATTGTATTCTTTTTAGTTTTTTTAATCTTACCGAATTGGTTTCTCAGTTTATTTTTGTAACTCTTCTTTTCGTCAAAAAAAAAGAAGAAGAAAAAGAAGAAGAATAAGTCTCTTTTTTAGTTTTTTCAATCCTACGAGACTGGTTTCTCAGTTCAAACTAATTTAGTTCCCTAAAAAAATTTAGTTATTGCTATTGTTGAAATCAAAAACTAAATTATTATTGAGTAGTTTTGAGTAGTAGAACTAACTTAGTTTCGCATAGTAACTAAAAAACAAATTGGTTTCTCATAGTAATTAGAAAACTAAATTGGTTTTCAAGTAGAAACCAAATTGGTTTCTAGTAGTAACTAGGATTCAATTTGATTAATTAATATTTGCAACTGATTACTATAGAACTAGAAATACTAAATTGGTATTGAATAGTTCTGAGTAGAAACTAAATTAGTTTCTGAGGTAAATGTTGAGAAACCAAACTAGTTTTTAGTGGAAATCAAACTGATTTCAAGTAGTAACAAGAAAATAATTAGGTTAACTAACTTTTTATGACTGGTTATTTTGGAAACTAGAAACCAAATTTGTATTTTCGAGTAGAAACTAAATTAATTTCGAGTGAAGACCAAATTAGTTGCGAGTAGTAACCAAAAGCCAAATTAGTTTTGAGTAGGAATCAAATTGATTTCAAATACAGTAAAACCTCTATAAATTAATATTGTTGGGACTAAGAGAATTTATTAATTTATAAAAGTTATTTATTTATTGATAAACGAATAATTGATTAATGTATCGTTAAAGAAATATTTATTAATTTAAAAGAGTAGTATGAACTTAATGCTTGTACTTTTTCCCCCTATGAGATATGTATATAACCTATAATAATAAAAATTAGACGCAATCCTATTTCAAAAAAAAAAATTAGACACAGTCAAAGTTAATGTGTGCATACAATGAAGTCTAAATGTTAACTTATATATACACAAAAGTTATTATATATTATTTATATATAAATAAAATTCTAAAAGTTAATCTTTAATGTCTATCAAAAAATTAAGACGTATATATACAATGATAAATGTAGCTTAAAAATTTAATACCTTATAAAATAAAGCATTTCAAGATGTTCATCTTCATTGAATATAATAACGATAAATAGTAATTAGTTTTACTTCAAGATTCTAAATCATTATAAATAGGTTCCAAATTATGTATCGAATGTAATATATCTATTATAAAAATTAGAGTATAAACTAAGTTCAATTTAAGTACAAATAATAAGTAAACAACTTTAGATGCATTTTGAAAAATAACAAAATTAAGAAAATAGAAATTATCTAGGAAAAAAACTCATTAATATTGTGAATGTCTATATTATTTATTTTACGTATTTAATCAATTATTTGATGGGCCGTAAAAGGATTATAAAAAAATTATTATCTTATGTATTTAGCGAAAATATTAATTTAGTACATTGGCACGAGTTAGAATAATAAGATTTTATTATTTAACCAAGATTATTAATTTATCGAACATCTATTTATTGAGATTTTAATATAGTAAGCAGAAACCAATTTGGACAAATAATCTTTGCAATCGATTAATATGGAACTAGTAATACCAAATTGGTATTGAATATTTTTGAGTAGAAACTAAATCAGTTTATCAGGTAAATGTTGAGAAACCAAATACTGAGAAACCAAATTGGCTTTTGGCTTTTTTTTTTTTTTTGGAGGAAAAAATCAAAAGCCAAAAAACCATATAGTTTCTATTTATGACGTACTCATTTTTTCTAAGATGGTTATTGATAGTAACTAAGGAGGAAAAAAAAAAGAAAAAGGAAAAAAAAAATAGTGTCTTATGTCTCTAAAGAAAAAAAAAAATAAAGCAATTTTTTTATTTTTTTTAAGAAGAAAAAATATATATGTAGTTCTAAAAAAATTACAAAAGAAATTATGTTAGGATAACAAAGAAAAAGAAAAAAGGAAAAAAAAAAAGAAAAAGAAAAAGGAAAACACAAAGTTCAAAGAAAAAAGAGAAAAAATTAGAGGAAAAGGGCCATGGTTGGACCTATCAATGTGGAAGCAAGTAGGAGTAGTCACTAGGTTTGGTTCTACGATTAGACATCTTTTTTACAAATATCAATTTTTTAAGATTAAAAGCCATATGTACAAAAATGTCACCGTGCTTTTTGGGATCATTTAACATTAAAACATTGTGTTTTAAAAAATTGCTAAATTTAGAAAAAGGTCACCGTGTTTTCTAACTGAAGTATTTAGAAAAATGATGCCTAAGATTATACAGAATGTTAATTATGTTTTAGAGGGCGTATTTTCGTTTTTTTTTTTTCCCAAAAAGTAGGTAAAACTATCTTATTCCCCTTAATTAAATAGCTTAATACGAAAACTATCTAGAAAAAAACTCATTAACATTGTGAATGTCTATATTTTTCTTTTATGTATTTAATCAAGTATTAATTTATATATTTGATGGGCCGTAAAGGAATTATAAAAAAAATTATTATCTTATATATTTAGTAAAAATATTAATTTAGTACATTTCTCCGAATTGGGACCGAGAAATTTTATTATTTAAGCGAAGTTTTTAATTTATCGAACATCTATTTATTAAGACTTTAATATAGTAAACAGAAACCAATTTGGTCAATTAATCTCTGCAACTGATTTCTATGGAACTAATAATACCAAATTGGTATTGAGTAGTTTTGAGTAGAAACCAAATCAGTTTATTAGGTAAATATTGAGAAACCAAATGGTTTTTTTTTTTTTTTTTTTGAAGAAAAAAACATAAGCTAAAGAAACCATATGATTTCCATTCGTGACGTACCTATTTTTGCTAGGATGTAGGGATGGCAATATAACCCATGGTTACGGGTATCCGTGGTTATCCGATCTGAATGGGGAGGGGAAAAATCGCTCAAGCGGGGAAAATAACCGGGGCGAGAAATAACCGTACCATTAATATGCGGGTATGGTACGGGGATGGTATTAGTATAATCCGTACCGTACCCGCCCCGATATATATATTTACATAGAAAAATTATTATACATATAAATATCTTTTTAATTTTACACTATTTATATTATTATATCTTTGGTAAAATAATGATTTTGGAGAGTTATACGTACTTATATATTTAAATTTTAGAGTTTAAAAATTATTAGTATATTGTTGTGTTTAATATTTTGTTGATTATGAAAAGGATTTAGTATTTTCATCTTAATTTTTTAATATTTTAATATTATCAATGGGTAATGGGTAACCGCGATTTTCTCCGTTATCCATTGGTTAATACCCGCACCGTCCCCGCATCTAAAAGAATGGTTAATGGGGTGGGTATGGTATTGTGATTGACTTTCCGGGATGGGGATGGTAATTAAAAAACCGTCCCCGATCCGCCCCATTGCCATTCTTACTAGGATGGTTATTGATAGTAACTAAAGGAAAATAAAAGAAAATAGCTATTTTTATTTTTTTTAAGAAGAAAAAATAAATACATAGTTCTAAAAAAATTAGAAAATAAATTATGTTAGGATAACAAGGAAAAAGAAAAAATGGAAAAAAAAAAGAAAAGAAAAAGAAAAACACAAAATCTAAAGAAAAAAAGGGAAAATTAGAGGAAAAGTGCCTTAGTAGGACCTATCTATTGGAAATTTCGAAAAATGATCTCGAAAAATGATTTTACCAAAAATGATTTCTGCAGTTTTGTAAAGAAATCAAGAACGCAATGGAATTGGTATTTTTAAATTTTCTTGAAACGTTACAAAATAAAATATAGGATCATTGATCTAACATAAATTAATTCATGGATCTTGATTTAGATAAGACCTGGAAAAACTTCACAACCATTGAGCCTTCCCATCTATTTTCGAGAACCCATTGAATAATTTGGTATGTGGGCACCTTTTTGATTCATAATGAAAGATGAGCGGAACGATCTGGAAGACGTTCTTCCTTCTCCTTAACTATATATCTACGACCATATATATCTCTCCCTCAGCGACTATGAACGAACACAGGATTTCTCCCGCGGTAACTCTGTTCTCTCTCTCTCTCTCCTTTTCTCTCTGTATTTCGAAAATCACAGTCTCTGTGACTGTAATAGGTGTGTCTCTACTATACAGAGGCTTAAGATAATTTTTTTCTTAAGTATTAGAGAGGTATAAACCCTATTAGATTTATTGGGCTCAATTGAATATTCAATTAATCATTAAAGTATGTATGAGTTAGACAAGGGATCTTATGGATCCAAATAGTCTAAACTCTAATGGGCCAACTACCCATAATTATAATTAACTTCTAATTATGATTAACTCATAATTATAATTAACTCTAAATTATGATTGGACCTTGTCTATTAATATTGGAGCACTCTACTATAAGTCTAATATTGCACTCTTAGACTAAATATCATATATTTCTGTGAAACTAATTAACACTTTAATTAATTTAATCTATTTAGTATATATTATACCTACAGATATACCTCCGATGCAATGTCGTACTAGTAGGATGAAATTATCGTATTATTTATCTAGTATATATTCACTTTTCAGTTGTCATTTTTCTTCTAATGGATAATAATTTACTGCAGTGTTTATAACCGCCTATATAAACATAGTTAAATTCATAAAGTGAATATTTGACGCCTGGTTTTTATTATCCAAGTCTTTGAAAAAACTCAAAGTGACATTATATGTATGGTGTCTAAATCATGAAGGGTGTTTTCGTCAATTCATAAATCTTATCTTCCAAGATATCGGAATTTGAACCATAGAACTGAACTAGTCCTTTAATAAGTCAAAAAGATAAAACTTATGAAAGCAAGTCCAACAATCACTAGGATTAAGGTAATCTTGCGATAGTGCTAGATTAGTGAAAGATAGAATATTGAGTTACAGTACTTAACGCCAAATTCTATTTTTACTTGGTCCAGTTCAATGGACTTATAACTTTTTTATAACGTACTAGTGTTTCTATCTGAAGTCAAACACTTTGATGATTGGAGACTTCATCAGTCCCGTTGAAATAGACAACACTACATTCTATGGCGAAATAAAGTATTCCATCTTTATTTGCAGAATATGAATACTTCACACAAATAATTCTTTATTACTCATTATTAGCCATGGAAACTTTTAGATGTTTGTATAATAGAAAACATAAACATCACATGTATATAATTGCGACATAATATAGAATTTATTAACAACAAATAGATAACACTTAAATCCAATAAACATTATTTAAAATGCCTAACAAAAAAACTGCTTTATAAGGCATATTCCCAATACTATCAATGTGAAAGCAAGTAGGAGCAGTCATTAGGCTTGGCTCTTTGATTAGACATCTTTTTTACAAATACCATCCTTTTAAGATTAAAAGACATATTTACAAAAAGCCATTGTATTTTTTGGGCCCATTTAACATTAAAAAATTGTGTTTTAAAAAGATTGCTAAATTTACAAAAATGTCACCGTGTTTTCAAATTGAAGTATTTTGAAAAATGATATCAGAGATCGTACGGAATTTTAATTATGTTTTAGGGGTCATATTTTCATTATTTTTTTTCAAAAGGTAGGTAAAACTATCCCAATCCCCTTAATTAAATAGCTTAATACTAAAACTATCATTCACTAATTTCCCAATATTTTATATTAAAATTACGGTTATCTACAAAAAATAACCTGAAGTACAGCATTTTGGCAAATTTAACTATATCTTTGGCTTGTGCAAAATTATACTCCTATATTTCAAATGTTCATCAATTTGTACCTTCTATATTTAAATTGACAAATAAATTTTTTACAAAACACAGAATCTAAATTGAATATTTCGGCTGACTAACACCAAATATTTATTGAAAATAACATACAACAGTTAGTATAAATCACACAATTTATGCACAAAAGATACAAATTATAAAGATTTAAAATATGGGGGTATAATTTTGTACAAACCAAAAGGCATGGTTAAAATCGCAGAGAAGTTATATTTCAATGTATTTTTTTATAGTTATCCCTGAAAACTAGGAAATTTTCAGAGAACAAAGGGAAAAGGTAAAAAAAAAAAAATGGAAGTTTGCCATTAATATATATATATATATTTATAAAACTTGACCGAAAATAGAAAGACAAAATTGTATTTTTCCCCTCGAATTATGGGCTTTGTTGAATTTTACCCCTTGAACTATTTTTTATTATATTTTTCCCACTGTATAATTTATTTATTATGATCGGTCCTTCTATCTCGTTGACGTGATAACTATTTTTGAGTTTTTATGATTAATTTATTTCAAAAATTTTAAATTATATTTTAATAAAAAATTATTTTTTCTCTCTCTCTCGCTCTTACCCACTCTCCCGTGTTCATGATCAACTCTTTCTTTCTTTTCCTTTTTTTTTTTTTTTTTTTATCTTCCTAGTTTCATAACTTTTTTTTTTAAGGGGATTCTATGACCAATTAAAAACCAAACCCAGAACAAATTTACGAATGTTAAAAGGAAAAGAAGGATAAAGCCTAAGAATTGCACTTGCTTTTGATTTTTGTTAGTGTTTGTGAGAAATTAATTACAATGACCACTAGATTTTACTCTTTGTTTTCTTCTGCCATAAATCCACATTTTATCAAGGCTCAAAGTTATGGGTTTTCTAAGAAGAGTTCTAGGGAAGAACTGAATAAAAATAAATATATAATTATATATAAATATATACCCATATAGGGTGATGTTTCAATGGAGATTTTTATTTTTACTCCATGGATGGGTACTCTAATTTAGGCCATTAGATTTTAATCTAATGGCTAAAGTAATATTAGTGGATTTACTAAAAAAAATTATTATAATTAATACATATATAAATATAGAAAGTTATTTAAAATAAAAAAGATGGGTAACCTGATGAGTTGGTCAATTTTTTTTTATTTTCTTTTTTTTATAAGAAAATGAAACTAGTAAAAAAAATTTAATAATCCCAATTTACTTTCAACTATCTTATTCATTAGAAAAAAAAAAAAAACAACAAAAGATATACAAATTTTAATCTGTTTCACGCATAATTTTTTTTAAAAGAACAAATTTTCTTTCAATGTAGTTGCTTTATTCATTTTTTGTTATTTAAGAAAATAACTTATTCATAATATGAAAATTATGCTACCTTAGATTTTACCTTTCGTACAGTAAAAAAGAAATTTTATGAAATATTGAAGATACAATAGTACGTATAATTTTAAATTAAAGGCAATTAAAAAATTAAACTTTAAATTAAATTTTCAAAAAGAAAATAAATAAAAAAGAATTAAAAATTAATATATTGAATGAGATAACTTGTTATTGTAGGTTTATTTCTAAATTAGTCAAACTTATCCATCCATGGAGTAAAAATAAAAATACCTATTGAAACATCACCCATATATTTTTATAAATGCATATAAAGTTAGACCTTTTTTAAAAAAAAGAAAAAGTTGGCTTAACTAATGATCACCATTTACTATAAATTTAAAAGAAAATAACACACGCACCCACTACCAAGACTTGAACCCATGACCCCCCCAAACTCACACACACATCCCTTAAGCCTTGTACCAACTGAGCTAACCTCAATTGGCATATAAAGTTAGACCTTCTTTCAATTTAGGTTATTACTATAGGGAAAAAAAAACACAAAAAAAATTATAAATTAAATTATTTTTTTTCTTCTTCCCTGCCTTCTTCATTCTCTAGATCCCTTTCCAAATTCCACTATTTTGGCCTTCACCAATTTGCAAACAAAAAAAAATGAAAATTTTCACTCAAAAAAAATTCCACATAAGATATTTGATCGAAGATATCAATAATCTCTTTTTTTTTTTTTTTTCTTTCTAAGACAACTTAGTATATGCATAAAGAGAGATTTGTGGGGAAGATAATATTATTGTTAGTTTTTATTTGAAAACTTTTTAGAGGAAGAAAGGAAGATATGTTATATATAGCAATGAAGAAGAAAGAGTACAGTAATAGAGAAGGAAGAGAGAGGAATTTATAAAATAATATATTTAATTATCTTTTCAGAGTTTTATTTAAAAAATTTATAAATAATTGCCACATCGGCAAAATTTGTCAAGTTATACACGAACTATAATGGAAGGACTGATTTTGTAACAAATAAACAATAAAATGGAGAAGAACACAACAAAAAATAGTTCGAGGGGCAAAACTCAACAAAGCCCATAATTAGGGCCGAAAATATACAATTTACCCGAAAAAGAATGCCGAAGTTAAAAACTCAAATCAAAATAAGCAACTCTCAATTTAATTTCATTCTAAATTATAAATTTAGATATTTGAACTTGGTCAGTCTATCCTTGATAAATCCTCTCATTTGTAAAATGACGAGTTTCTTACAAAAAAAAAAAAAAAGGCTCAAAGTCTAAAAAATTAAAAAATCCTAGAAGAACTAAACTTTTTAAAAAATTCTTGATTTATTTAAAAATATATTATTTTTTAAAAGCTTAGTCAGAAAAATAAAACTTTTTAAAGGTATTTAGAAAATACTCATTTTCTTCAAGTTGGTTTTTACTTAAGATAACTAATTGGGTTACTTGGGATAACCAATCGATTTATTTGAAGTAATAAGACTCGTTAACTCAAGTAATTTGACCGGCTATATCAAGTATCTTATTAATTTGTAAAAAGTGATATGTTTCCAAATAAATACAGGATTTTTCAAAAAAAAAAATTAAATCTGAGATTTTTCTTTTTCTTTTTTTGTTGAAATTTTAATATATAAAATCAAATTTCCTTAGAAATAAATCCGCATATTTAATATTTTTAGAATGGTAATAATATTAGGTTGTAATCTGGTGCATAATTTGAAGAGAAATTAGAGGGGTGTCCTTTTCTACACTTTATTACAATAATGTTCTATTTTTTTTTTTTTATATATAGCCAAATGACTAAGGTATATAGTAAAACTTCTATAAATTAATACTGTTGGGATCAAGAAAAAAATATTATTTTAGAGAGGTTATTTATTTATAGATAAATGAATAATTTATTAATTTATCAGAAAATAATTATTTATTAATTTAAGAAGAATTTTTATGTTTTAAAACTTGTGCATATATTTTTTTAAAACTAATTTTTATGTATGAGCTACAAATTAAAAACAATTGATGTGGTCCAAAATTAATGTGCAAATATATACAATTTCATAACTTTTCATGCATATAGTTTTTGCTAAATCATTTCTGTTATACACCATAGAAATGTAATAAATATTAAGCATCTTTTAAATTATCCCAGTAAAAATGATACAATGACAGAATCAATGAAGAGATTATTGTTCAAAGGATAATGAATATTATTGATGATGATTTTGATCCAAATGACAGTTGTGAATTAATAAATATTTCCACAAAAAAGGATATATTTCAAACAATAGTAACCTTAAATAACTATTCTATACAACGTGAGGAAAAAAAATTACCGAATGTAGTGCACACTTGGAGGAGGTTGAGTTTAATTTAGATATAACAAAAAAACAAAAAGTTTTAGATGCATATTTTGGATAAGAATTGAATTGAGAAAATAGAAATTATCAATAAAAGACTTTTTTTAATATTATGAATTTTATATTTTATTTATTTTATGTACTTAATCAATTATTAATTTATATTTTCATCGGGCCTTAAAAGATTTGAAAAAAATTATTATATTACATATTTAGCAAGGTTATTAATTTAGTATATTGGTCCAAGTCGAGACGGAAAGATTTTATTACTTAAGTGAGTTTATTAAATTAACGAACATTCATTTATCGAGATTTTACCGTATCAATTTTACACGTATAGATTTTAAATATGTGAATATAATGACCATTTTGTTATATTGTTTGGAAAACGGACATCTATTTTAAAGAGACCTAAAATTGGGGTATTTTAAGTACATGACATAATTATAATGTTTTATCATGCATTATATGATATAATTATTGTATATTATATTATCAAATTTGTAAAATATTAGTAGTTATATTTGTAAAATCTCACTTTTGCCCTTTTATTTCAATCATTAGAATGGTTGAATTTTAATCTATAAAATTGCTATTTTCAGTAAAAAAAATTAAATCAATTGCTAAATCTCACCTACTTCCTCGAAAAACGTTATCTATGAAAATATCTCAAGTAGAAATGTGTTATCACCCGGCTTTGCCTGCAGCCAACGTAGCAATGAAGGCAGCAAGTTCTTAACACCGCTAAAATTGTTTAACTATATTATACCAAAAACGTCACTAATTGACAAACCCATTTAAATCATCATGAAATAATCATAACCAGTTTTTTTTATCTTTTTCTTTATCTTTTTTATTTTTTTTATAAATCATTTAAAAGAAAACTGCTACGGTAGTTGAAAAAGGGGTATTCCATTCGGACAAGTTCTAGCAGAACAACCCAAGTACTCGTCCCAGACGTAAAAATAATCAACTTACAATTTACTGATTACAATATTAAACTCATTTTCTTTACCCGAAATTATGCACTTATCATCTCTCTGTAAAGCTCACTTTTTCGCCAAGAGAGAAGACAACTCATATCAATCATGTTATTCACAACCCACAACCACCTTCCTATCTTTTTTCTACTACTTCCAACTCCACTCTCGTAATAGGAGTAGAGCCGTATAGGACTACTTCAATGCCAGGTAAAGAAAATGTATCAAAAATCACTAAAGAAAGCTTTTCTTATATAAACACTAACATTAGTAAGTATAGTAATTTATTTACTACCAAAAATAAGGCTCGTTTCAGCTTCATCCATGTGAGTACTATCCACTACTCCGGGTAACTAAAGTTCTATGTTTCGGGCACAAAAGAAAGAAATGCAAAAAACAGGACAATATACTCGTTATTAGCCAAAAAGGGAATATATACAAGAATCAATCGTAGTGATACAAACTCAAATAAATATGGCATTCCTCCAAATACCATTATCAGATTCATTTTTGCTTCCACGAGAAAATAATGCTGCACAAGTTTAAATAGTAGTAGCTCCCTTTTTATGTACGGATGGGAGAGGCAGACGGTTGCGGAGGATATGAAGCTGCTTTTCCAATGCTAACCGCATTGGCTTTCATCCTGGGATGTTTGTGACCATTGGATGATCTACCATTGAGATTTTGAGACTTCACGGTGTCCTCCACATTATCTGAGTCTTGAAGCTGTTCTAATGCTTTTACTACCTCTTTCATGGTTGGTCTGTACTTTGGTTCTGTAGATATGCACTGAATTGCGATGTTAGCTGCTTTTAGAGCTCCACCTAGTGAGTACTGGCCTTCAATGCGAGCATCAAAAATTTGGAGAACTTTTCGCTTGCTGGCCAAATAAGGTTTTGCCCATTCCACTAGACTGTGTTCTCCGGTGGGTCTGTTTTTGTCCACTGCTCGTCGGCCGGATAGCATTTCTAGTAGAACTACCCCGAAACTGTACACATCGCTTCTAGCAGTTAAATGACCTTTTTAAGAAAGGAGAAGGAATGAACCGAATGTCAGAAGGGAGTGAGCATTTTTACTGTTTTCAGTAAAGAAAATTACGTGGTATAGTTAAGAAATGGTCAAGATTCTTATATTGCAGATTTAAGAAACTTTTGACAGAGGAGAGTCATAAACATTTTAGCAGAAACCTCAGTCAAGGAAAAATGAGCATCTATATTTGATGGATAATCTTTACAAGATAATAAGGAGGAGAAAAAGGTTATAGCCTATGATTTAAAGCGTCCTTTTTCACAAACAATTATGTTGAATATAGATACCTGTGGCCATATATTCTGGTGCTGCATAACCATATGTTCCCATGATCCTTGTGGAGACATGGCTTCTATCACCAGCTGGCCCATCCTTGGCCAACCCAAAATCAGATAGTTTCGCATTATAATTCTGTTATTTTACAATGAAAAGATTTCTGTGAGTCCAAGAAATCTTTGATCAGAAGCTTAAAAACGTTAAGCAATGTTACATGCTTCACCTACCGAATCAAGCAGGATATTCGAGGTTTTAAAATCTCGATATATAACTCTCGCTTCATCACTGTGAAGGAATGCTAGACCCTTTGCAGCATCTAAGGCAACTTTCATTCTAAGGCTCCATGAAAGCGGTTGAAAGTAAGAAGCCCCTGTTCCAGAAAAATTCCAGTTCATAAATTACAACATTATTGAAGATTATAAGCCCCAGAAAATGATATTCCTTAAAAGAGAAGATCAAAACCAGTTAAACCAGTAAAGGAATTCGATAACTCACTCCTAAATAGATGATTATCCAAGCTTCCCCGGGATAGAAACTCATACACCAGAAGCCGATGATCATCCTCCAAGCAGTAGCCTATCAATTTCACTAGATTGGGATGCTCCAGCTGTCCAAGGTAATTTATTTCTGTCTATATATTTCAAGAAGAAACAAAAAGCGTTAGTCACATACAATGTAACTTATTTAATAACCAAAATATAAGTACATTTCATGGTTTGGCAGAGAAGCTGAAAATATACTGAAGAGAACGAAGGATAGAAATCAGTACTAACCAACCATTCCTTGTGACCCTGAAACCCTTCTTGGTTAAGCCGCTTCACAGCAATCACCAAGCCAGTTCCGGGTTTTGTGGGTTTTAAGGAATTCTCATCGATCCACCCTTTAAAAACACTACCAAAACCGCCTTCGCCCACCATACTATCGGGGCGGAAGTTCCTGGTGGCTGTTTTAAGTTCATTGAAACTGAAGCTCTTCATATTGGATGACTGCAAAATCTCACCCTCTGTCCGGGGTGTTGAAGGAACTGAGACGGATGAGACCTTGCTTCCATAATTTGAGTTAAACCCTATAAAATGACAATGCATAGTAATAAAACCATGTTTGTTACTCTAGGAAAGATCAAAAGATAAATCCAAGAATGTTATGTTTCATTGAGTCAAATTCTCAAACAATTAAACTGCACGTCTACTCCACCTAACAATCAACATATGCTTAGAGATTTTCTTTTTTCTTTTTTTTTTTCCCTTCTTTTCTTGTCTTCATTTTAGTTCTCAGAAATCAAAGCATCAATCTTCATGCAGATCCAGTCATAAGCCTATTAAGCATATATATATATATATATATATATATATAAAAATTAAGCAAGTCCATCTTATTCCATAAAAGGCCAAACAACTGACCACAAGCAAGTTTAAGAAGACCTCAAAATTTAGCAAAGTAAACCCAAAGCTCTAAATAACAAAGCTAAGCTGCATTTCTCTCTAAATACAGAATATAAGAACTGGGTTCGTACCATTTCGATCTGGGCTCTCAGCTTTGATTCGAGAACTAAAGCAGGAACCCATTAACGCAGAATTCAAGCTTGTCCAAGCAGACTACTCAAAAACGAGCTACAGTCAGACGAAATATATAAGAAACTAAAGTGTGAACAAGTTGAAACAGTGTGAAGACAAAGCCCGTGATTTGAATAAAAGAGGAAGACTTTTTTTCCTCCGTGTGAAACAGCTAAAGGATTTTCAACCCAAAAGTTTAGCTGTCAGAGGCATGCATAAGCATATATATATTAATATGATATATACAGAAAAATGGATACGGCGAGACAGATTCGATGAATAGGTGGAAATGGGTTTAAGAAAGAAAGCTCTCTTTTCGTTTGTGAACGTGAAATTTGGAGTCTTGTGGTGATGTTTGGGTTCTAGGAACGTTCTTTTCAGTGAGACAAAAGTGAAATGGTTGACTAAGCCTCTTTGGGCTTGTCTTTATGTGCAAGTGGAAGAGAGAGATTGCCCAAAAGACGGTGTGAGATATATAGAGCTCTTTTGGCTTAGACCAAATTCTCCGTCTATTTTCTGTCTTTTTCTCTGCTCATTCGTTTAGATTAGTGGGGAGTTAAAGCAATATAAACCCAACCAATTTACTATAAAATTTAATTAATTTAACATAGTATTTGATCTATGACTTCTTTTTTTTTTGGAGAAAATTACCAAGTATTTTGTGATATATAATTAGTAATTTACAAGCATAAACATTAAATGACAGTTAATATATTTATGAAAATAAATCTCTTTTTAAATAGGTTAATCCGACCAATAAATTGGACGGATTACACAATGATATATACAGTTTTTGGCATGTTACCATTTACAAAAATTATAATCCAAAAAGTCAATAGGTGGTGCAACATGTTCAATCCGACCAATGCTCACCCCTAGTCTAGATTTTGATATGAGCATTGCTATTTAACCCGTTTTGATTCTTAACACGGAGTATGTGGCCTCTTATGATAGGTAATATAGGTTTTTTTATCAGTGATTAATAACTTTAAATATAAGTTCTACTCTTAAAAAAAAGACACATCAGTTCGTCGAATTATCCTGATAGAAAACTTTATTTTAACTTAAAAGTAATAATATTTACAAGTTCGTTTATTCATAATTTGTAAATGCTTTAATAGAGTGATTTATCAAGTTTTTAGACAGACAAAGAGTAGGCCACGTAAAAGGTAACATACTCAAGTGATCGTAAAAACTTGAAAAGTACTATTAAGAAGTTCGTGTTTGGTGTGTACCCAGATAACCATGCTAAACACAGTATTTGTGTTTCGTGTTTGGTGTGACCAGATAACCATGCTAAACAAAGTATTTGTGTGTGTGGTATAAATATAGAACATCATGAAGTAGATTACAATACAATATATCACGTAACAATGCGGTGAAATTGATTCTAACCAAAAGCTCGTAGAAATAATCGATTAGTGTGTATCATCTCACCTAAACTGAAAGAGAGCTATTCATTACATGGATAAGCTCCGAGCAGCAATGTTTTATTCTTCTTTTTAAGTTGTCAAAAGTTGACAATGGACTAAATTATATAATTAATTTTTGTTAATCTGAATAAATAACGACATAAAAAATAATTAGGGGATGGCATGCTTGGCTGGTTGGCTGGTCAAGTTGGCTTTCATATTGAAGCTACGGTCAGACTGTGGGTCCTACTTCACCCAACATCTTCTATTGACACGTAAGATGCTTGGAAAATAATTAATAGGCCAAAAAAGGAGAAATTGTGTTTGGCCAAATACTTGTCAATTGGTCAAAGCTGAATCATGACACAACGGTTGTTCAAAACTGCATTAGTATGATAGGGAAGAGTACAATGTTGAAATCTTTTCACCTGATAGTTTGATGCAAAAGATCTTTGGTAACATGGTTAAAAAAAAAATATGTACAAACGTTACTTGTTTTAAATTCTATTTGATTACTTCTCTTTCCAAACTTCAAGGTCAAGCAATTCACTTATCATATTATGAGATTAACGTCCACGCAGGTCAAAACATCTTGTTATTTTTCACACTAAAAAGGGAAAAAGAAAAGAAAAGAAAAAGAGACGAGATGGGGACCAATAAGGTAAAAGTAGTTAACTACTAGATATGGTGTCTTGTCAGAATTATGTTGATGAAAATTGAATGTCATGTGTGGCCAATCACCGATGGTTGGATATGTTTGCAATTTGTCAGCCAACCAACCCCGTGATTTCTTATTTCTCATCTTTATAGCCAAACACTAGTTTTGACTTTTCGAAAGAGTGAAAGCGATTTTTTTTTTTTAAAATATCGAATTATAATGACATGTCCTCGACCTCGAGACCTAAGCGAATCGCAATTCCTTTGTCACTGTGATTATTAAACATATAAAAATCTCCACAATTATTTATTTGTTTATATTTTTCTGGACTCTCCCAAGTCCCAACCTCACGGCTTATGTAACTATATTCCGCACTTATTTTGCAATTAGCCAAGATAATAAGCATATAACGTAATCAAGCAAAGAGAATAACTATTAAGAAGGCCAAAAAGTCATCTAGCATTTCAACGCTTTTTTCCATGGTACCATTTTTTTTAGGGAGAAAAAAGACTCATAATAGTTTGGCTTATTCATCTTTCTCCATCGGGGAGTGAGTTAGGCAGGCAGATATAAATATAGGACCAAACCGTAACAATTTTTACAAGCGCAAAGAATTCGCTTTCTATCAAACGTAAGTGAAATCCCTATTCTTTGTCCCCCGGACAGAATGACACAAGTACACACTAAATAAACCACGTTGAAAAACAAGAGTTAGAAATTGATACAGCGGCGAAGCTCAGCTTCTTCAAAAGTCCACAAAGGATGGCTTTTTTACGAAAGACCAAGGATGTTTGGCATAAGTTTGACAAAAGAATGAAATAGCTTGGATATATTATTTCTTTCTCTCTAGAATACCCACTATTATTCAATACCGACTGGCGAGGGAAAACGAATTTCCTACCTAATATACCCCACGAAGAGTCTGAGAGAAGAAAGGCTAGGAAGAAAAGGGCTCTCATCAAAATACGAAAAAAGAAAATAATAATACTAAACAAAATCGTCTTACAAAGAATGCCCTTCAAGTTTCATATATGAATATGAAAATTAAACAAAATAGACCTTTTGAAAAGAGTTTTAATAAGGCCTATGTCTTAAAATTATTTTCAAAACAAGTTCTTCGCATCGTTGCATAGTGTCAAGCTAATCGAAAAATTTTCAAAACAAGTTCTTCGCATCGTTGCATAGTGTCAAGCTGATCGAAAAAAGACATAAAGAAATTAAAAACATAAGACCTTCTATTAAACCTCACTTTTAAAAGAGTATTTTGCTAAGGAACCTATCGTAATGTTCTACAATGAATTGGACCGTAGCATCAGGAACATAATGTTTTACAATGAGTTGGACTGTAGCATCAAATTGCGTAGGTATGATGTCGCTATTGTGGATGTTAATTTGTTGTATATTAATACCGCACATAATTTTTAATCTACTTCGAGGTACTGATGATTATGACTCGTTGCGAAAATAAAAATAAAGTGGGAAAGGATTGAGAAGTAATACATCAACTTCACTACACAACTTCACTACACAATTCCTACTAAGAAAATTTGACTGGGCATAGCTACAAGACACGACTAGAGACTGATTATTTCTTAATAGGGGTCAAAGGTGCTACCCATTGACATTCAAATGGAGGAGCAAGTGCAGTCCTTCTAATGTTGTCGAGTCAGTCCTAATATGCTCAACCTAGGCTTAAGGACCTGTCGTCTGCACAAACTAGCACGGTAGCACCGCAAGTCAACTGCAACACTGAAGAATATTACATAGAGCAAACCAAGAATTGTGGATGCATGCCATCAAACAGATTTATGGATGCATGCCATCAAACAGATTTATTCATACATTAAAATCCAAATCCAGGGACTAACCCGATTACAAAAAGCTTGTTATTTCTCGAAATTTATCTATAAAACTGTTGGGATAGATAATCTAGCTCGAAAACAAAAGGTTCAAAATCACCATTTAATCATGCCAGTTCCAACAATTCAGGCATTATTCTTCACCTCAGCAGCCTTGATTATGTCAATGAACTCAGGCTGGAGAAAAGCAAAAAATTGGCACCATATATAAGCATCATAGGCAAAGAAAAAGAATACTTGAGAATCAAAGAAAACATGAGCAAGTGAGCACAAGAAAGTCAACAGCTTGTAGAATAATTACCTTGAGAGAAGCTCCACCAACCAAAAAACCATCAACATCAGGCTGTGCTGCCAGTTCCTTGCTGTTAGCACCATTAACAGATCCTGAAACAGGAAGGCATTTTAATGTCAAATAAAGTAAAGAAAAAGGAGTATCAACGTACACAAAGAAACTGCTTGAAATTCATCTTCTCAATATCACCCTGATAGATCTCAACTTTCCATTAATCACAACCATATAGAATTTGTTGTATCAACGAACAGATTCTAAAAGCAATAAATAGATTCCACAAGTTTTGAACTGAAGATCTTAAATATGTACCCTTCGTAACTGGAGATATGCACATCTGCATTATATACTGATTTCAAAGATTCATTTAACTTGACCTTCACCCAGTTAAGATAAACAGTGTTACCTTAGCCAAACCCAAAGGTTTACCTTAAGTGAATCAATCCTACTTGTTCAGAAGGAATGTTTAAACAAATGGCATCTTCACATCAAAAACAAAACAGCAAGACAAAAACCTAAATCTACGTGTTTAGCAGGAAAAATGAATCTCATGGTTGAGAGAGGGGGAAGGAGAACATCGACGGATAACACAGTCAACCATGATGTGTGCTCTTAAAATGTACCTCCATAGATAATCCGAGTTTTAGCAGCAACATCGGCACTGACATTCGTGTGAAGCCACTTCCTCAATTCAGAATGTACCTGTAAAACAATCAAAATTGTCACGAAAAACTGACATACTTGAAGAAATAAATAATGCAACTTGACACATTAAAATTTTCCCACACCATAAAAGCACAAATCATGCAAAAGTACCGTAGTTCTAACATGTAAATAATTGTGCTGGACATAACATATGGGGTTTTCCTGACAGTGTACAAAAATTAGCCAACAAGAAAATCACCATCTCACCAAATTTACTGGCTATCAAAGAATATTCTTGCATTAAAGATACAGCCAGAAACGCCTCCTAAGCAGTCTAACCATATCAAGTTCATGCAGCAGACACAGAATTCAAGACAAGTGACATACAGAACAGTCGGATAGTAAAAATGGCCTTGTGACTTACTTCCTGAGCCTGAGCTGGAGTCGCAACCTTCCCAGTTCCAATAGCCCACACAGGCTCATAAGCCAAAACAACATCATCCCAATTTGAAATTCGGTCTGCAATAGAATTTCAAAACAACACAAGAAGAAATTCAATAATCTTTTTAAATCTCATCATTCAATAACGATCTTCACAAAACCAACTCATAGATATAGTCATATAAGCACAAAAAATATGAAAGAGTTCGTCTCACTGTCCATGTCATACAGAAACTATTAAAAATTAAAACGACAATTCTGATATCCATAGTTAGGTTTTCAAACAGAGCTTCATCACTAAAAGTTGGAAAGATAAATTATCCAAATACTTTAGATCGGTAAAAATAAAGTTACTTATTAGCATGTACACTTCAGAAGGTCAAGGAGATTAGGTAATAGAATCAAATATCAGACTTAAAACTGCAAATTGAACCTTATATGAAATACTATAGATGTACCTGCAATTGCCTTGGTTTGGGCAGCAACAACATCCAAGGTTGATCCGGCTTCACGCTGCTCAAGAGTCTCACCAACACAAGCAATCACCTTCAAACCTTGAGAAAGTGCATATGCAACCTTGTCTCCAACAAACTGAAAAGATGGTATGCATAAATAAACTTGTTAGATTTCAGATGAGTAGCAGTACAAGATGAAAAGTATTTCACATCACCATTCATACCTCCTCAGGTACGATTATCACAACCCGAAAGGAAAGGTGGGGGAGGAAAAACATTACCTCATTGGATTCACCTAATATAAGTCTTCTTTCAGAGTGACCAATGATAACCCAAGGAACTTCCAAATTGACAAGAATCTCCGCACTGCATATTGACAAGACATCAATTAAAATCAAACAACACAGCAAAGTAAACCCATAAGATATTAAGTTCAGATTAGTAAAATCAGCATAACCAGGACTAGTTGCATATTAATGGAAACAAACCTATACACGCAATAAAAGTTTAAGTGAATCATTATGCTTCAAGCAAGAAAACAAAAAACTTCATATACACATGTATTATGTCAACATAACAGCTTTTTAACTTTATCCATCCTAAGGTGTATCTATATTATTTGCATCTTCCTTTCTTTAACAAAAGTTTCTCACTAGTTCATGGTTAAGGCATCAAGTAAAACCATTAAACGTGTGTAACACAACAAAATATCGTTGCGAAAAGTTCACGAGAACATACCTAATCTCACCGGTGTAAGCACCCCCCTTCTTAACCCAGACATTTTGTGCCGCGACATGAAAATCAGGCCTCAATAAACTTTTGACTAGCGGAATAAACACGTACGGAGGGCTAACCACAACCTCTGCAGGTCAACACATACATGTTCAAACAGCTTAACAACCAATAAACATCACGATTGCACAATGAGCATAGTCAACAATACATACTGATAAGTAATACGCAACAAAATTTTGCTTTGGAATCACTAGATTCTGCAGCTAGACGTCTAATCCGAATCCGAATCCGAATATATGAATCGCTTAATTTAATTACTGTAAATTTCGTTACTGAAACATCTTAGTATGCTATCAAAATCACAATTTTCCAGATCAAAGACAAAGACATTTGTCTTATTTTTATTTTAAATGCTACAACTCTATCTTAGAAATATATATTTATATACACACATAATGATCACCCAGCTGATAGTCATAGCAAATCTTAGAACTCGCTTCAATAATGACATAAACTCACCAACAACATCTTGGGAAGGCACTTGACCGTCATTGAGCGTGTTCACAATTTTCTTCACCTCCCCAGTGGTTCCATTCTACACGCAGATTTTCACACAATCTTTAACCCAAAAAAATACCGATACGAACAATCCATTTTCAGAAGATTAACTAATATCACCATAAAATGCAGATCTAACGATAGATCGAATAATAATATATATACATACACAAAAAAATTAAACTGAACAGAGAGGTTTCAAACAATCGGGCGATTTAGGTTTCATTTTCATTATGATTTTCCTCCGTTTTCTCGGCATCCAAACAGAATAAGAACAAGAAAGTGAAACCGAATGAGGAGCTTACGCATTTCCAGTTACCGCCGACGAAGAATTTCCTGCCCATATTTTCTACCTCGAGACTAACGAAATCGCACAAAGTTAAGAGAGAGGGTCTCAGAGAGTGAGCAGCTCTTTGGTTTTTGGCTCTGTTTGTTTGTTTAGGTGACAGTGGTCAGTGGTGGTGTGGACATGTAGTTTTATTTTCAGCCACCCAATTTACAAATATTTTAAATAAAATAAATTGGGGATGCCTCTTGCTGCCATCCGATTTTTTATTTGAGTTTACGATTTTAGTCTCGGATTTGGAATATTCTTGGAGCATCGAGGGTTAATAGGAGGGGCATTTTCGTCGACTAATTTTGGGATGCGTTAGTGATTGTGAGGCCCACCGTTTCATCTTCATGCCTTGGGATTGGGCCTCAGGCCCACGGGTTCTTCGCTGCGTCACATACAATGGGTGGTTTTCACCTTTTAGCAGATAGAGGTGGACTTGTGGAGCTTGGAGAGCCGTACCTGCCAATGCCTGGATTTTTTTTTTTTTTTTTTCCTTTTCTGATAAGAGATAATTTCATTCACGACGAAGGATTAATTATTTTTCGTAGATATAGTTTGCGTATATAATAACACGTAAAAATTGTAACTTATAAGATTGTTACATACAAAAAAAAACAGGAAAAAGAAAATCCTATAATTTTGTAATCACGCATGGGATAGTGACGAATCATCCATAAGTATGTTTGTTCGATACATTGCCTAGTTCACGACATATTTGGATGAGTTGACTTTCTATTATTAATGATAATTAGTTGACTTGTGTGTTATGCATATGGCAAACAGAACAACAACTGAATCAAACATGCATAGTTTCGTTTGAACAACTTAATTATTTACTTCTATTTTTTTCCAAAAAAAAATAAAAAAACTCAGTTGTTTAGTTCCTGTGGCAGTATTTTTGAAAACGACAAGTTGAAAGTGAAAGATTGGACAATGCCCAAACCACTAGATATTAGATAGAATGATGCAAAAGCGGACGTAAGATGAAATTATATTTGGCAAATACACAATTGAATTGGATTATATTGGCTAGAACTTGAGGTTGGATTTCTTTGTATGCGCTTCAAGATGTAAATATTAGATGAATAATGCTAGGTATAACAAGATTGTTAGCAAATTTTTAGTGCTAACACATGTGACATATGAGTTAACATTATTCAATTGGCGTATTAGAACTTACCATGGATAAATTAATCATATTCATCAATTAAATGATGTAAATCCACATGCCACATGTATTGGTATTAAAAACTTATACAAATTTTGAGATACCTGTCATTATTCATATTAGATATATAAGCAATAAAAGAGTGTTCAATATACATTGATTACTATAATAATAATAATAATAACAATAAATGGAGAGATAGTAATCCAAAAGAAATGGATTTTTTTTTTCATTTTAGCAACCAAAAAAAAAAACCTCTAAGATTTTGGTAATATCAAATAAAATCTTGAGCTTTTCTAATTTTAATATATACTAAAAAACCTAAGTTCATGGTTATATAAAATAAAAATTTGACATTTCGAAATTAGGTCAAATTGCGTATAAAATAACTACCTAATCAAAATTTCTTTTAACTATTTATACTTTCTTTCGATTTTTTTTTTTTTTTTACACGTTAATTTTCATGGTCACATGTTTAACCTGATTAGTAACCATAACTGCCTCCAATATTTAGGTCTAGAGTTCAATTCATCCACTTCAATGTTAACAATAAAAAAAAAGGTCAATTTTCTTGATGTATAACAACATTTTTTTTCGTCCCATAAGGTGTTTAACGACGAGAATAGCCTCATACAATAACGCATGACAGTGTACACTAAGAAGAAACGAGTCGTTTAATTTATTTTGCTAGCTAATTTTTACCAAGTATCTAATTCAAGCTTGACTTTAATTGACTTTTATAATCTAAATATTTTACTTGATATAATCAGAAATTTATTTATTTATTTTTGCTAAAATAAGAAAAACATAAGGCTTTTATATACATATATATAATAAAAAACTTAAGATTTTTTCATAAAATTGAAAAATCCAATATTTTTTTTTTCAATAATAACCCCAAAAGAAATGTGTATATGAAATACATATCTTCTTTTTTCAAGAACCCGTTAAATCATAGTTATTTGTTCAATAATTGAACGGTAAAAAACTTATACCTAACAAAAATAGTGGATATGTTACATATATGACAACATCTATTGAAAAAGAATGAGACATCTCTCTTCTCTTTTTTATCATTGAAGCATTTAGCAAGTGTCTTCTTTCTATTGGAGAGGGGGACCGGTATGAGTTCTTCTATTTTTCTCATATTTACACTTCTATTTTCAAATAATCATTGAATATAGTTGTCCACATAATTCTAGATTTATGATATTTTTAGTCAAAGCAGATCTAGATCTGTAATAGCTTTGATTTTTGTTAGTATTTTTTCTTTTATTAGTATAGTAATTATTCATATATGTATCGTTTATGATTTATGTCTAAAGAGTTTGTAGATCGGATTTTGAAAAAACTATTTTAGTGAATTAATCGAAGGTGCTAATTCGAATAGTAAAGAATCAAAATGAGTCATTGAAGAGTTCTAATACATTTTTCATGTAGTTTTTCTCCAAGATTGTTGACGGGGATTGACTTCGCTCTAAGATTTTGGAAAAAATTCATAAATACCTGTTTTCAAAACCTTATTTTAATAAATATCTATTTTTTATTTTTATTTCATAAATACCCATTTTTAGAGAAATATAGACTACCACTATTTTACGCATGAAATGTAGACCAATGTATATATTTAATGCATGAAATATATACCGTGGTCTACATTTCATGAATAAAAATTACACTAAAAATTGGCACACATTTTAAAAAATATACCATATGTCAAATTTATAATGAAAAATATAAATTATGGTAAACATTTATATTGTAAATATATATCGTTCATATTTTACACATTAAATGTGTACCTCATGGATAAAATTTACATTGTAAATGTGGACCACTCATATTTTGCATATGAAATCTGGACCATAAAAACGGATATTTTTGAAAGAAAAATTAAAAACAGATATTTATGAAAATAAGTTTTAAAAGTGGGTACTATGTGTAAATTTCTCTAAGATTTTTGAAGGTTTTGTTTTGTTCTTTAAGCTTATAAATTGATTTCCTCATTATTATCATTATAAGAGAAACTATATAACCCGATTTGCTATTATAACCCTTATTTGAATTTAAAGTTTTAGAAAAAATTTATGTTGATGACCTCATGTGCGTTATAAATATATAGTAAAATACATAGCTAACCTCATGAATATATATATATATATAATCTTTAAAAAAAGTGGTATTTGGTACTTAGTTAACCTCATTAATTTGGAAGTCCAGTCATGTGGTTCAATCCGGCCCAACAAAGAGGGCTAAGCCTACACATGATCAAAAGACAAATTCCGAAAGAAATGCTTAATTTAAAAAAAAAAAAAAAAATCAAGTTTCCCGCCTTTTGAGATTAGGGTTTTGAAATCCCCAAATGGATTCAGTATCCAATACAGAAGAGTCTGGTTTGTCCCGGTTTTCTCCATTATGCAAAAGAGGTTTCTGTCTGCCTCTAACTTATGCTGTTCAATTTTGGTTCGTGCTGTAATTTATGATATTCCAATCATCGTTGATGAATTGTTTGAGTTTCACATGCTTGAGTTGATTTTTCATGGCGGATGATGAAATTTTGGTTATGTACTAACTGTTGGTGTTTTTGCCCTAAGAGCAAAATGTAACTAATGACTTGCTAATAAATAAATATATTTGATTTTTTTTTTATTTGCTTGTATATATTATT
>JXTC01000251.1:258235-289698 GCA_002914845.1 Trema orientale
ACAAAACCATATCGATTCCTAAACTCTGATATGGGTGTAAATTTTTGAATGTTACACCCACCACCTTCCGCTGCGCCATATGATGGCAACCAACAAAGGGAATTTTGTCGCTCATAACTTAGCCTGATTTTATTATTAAAAAAAAGAAGAAGAAAATCTTAGCCTGACTTATTTTTTCTTGTGTTTTTGAATGTGTCTCGTTTGATTCTGTTTCAGATTATATTTCAGGGCCGGTATTAGAGGACTTATCCTCTTAATTTTAAGGGTCTGTTTGGGATAATTTTTACTTCTTGAAGTAAAAGCCTAAGAAAATCTTCTTTAAAAAGTTGGTAGGTCTATATTTTATTAAAAATATCTTCTAATTAAAAGAAGATATTCTGACAATTCATCTAAACACTCTGAAAAATATCTTTTGAGCCCCAAAAGATCTTTGGAAGCCATGCCAAATAGACCCTAAATAAAAGTTCTATTTTTCCCAAAAAAAAAAGAAAAAACATTAATTACAAAAATTAAGGATTAATCATTGCTGGCATTTATGAATGTTGTTGTGCGCCGTGCTTATAGTATATCATTACTATAATCTTACCATGTTTTTCCCGATCTCTATATCTAAATAAGGATAAAAAGACCGACAATTAATTAACATAAACTAAATTATGCACACGTCTAATTCTTCTCTCTGTCTCTATCTCTCTGATCTATATGTAGTTATACATATATAGTGCGATCAACTTAGACTACTTAGTAATAAAAATTAGAAACGTTCATACAAAATGATTTAGAGGGCGTAGGGTAATAAGGTGCTAGATCTTCGTATCATGCATGATGTTATTAGTGGAGAGTATCACGCATGATGTTACTAGAGAGAGAGTAAAACACATATATACATACTAAAAGAGGTAAATTTTTTACTTGGTTGATTATTTCCTAGAATCATGACGAAAATCTTGAATAAGTGTACAAATTAGTTAGACATGCTCCAAAAAATAATGTTGCCGTAAAAACAATGATATATGAAATAATTGCATGTTGGAACCGCTCACCTCTGATCTGATCCGTTATAAATTATAAACAAGTTATGTATTAATTAGCAACTCAAAATATTAAAATATTAATATAAACACAAACTTTACGACTAATTGAGCTAGCTCCAACTCGTATGAGAGAATTTGGGCAGGATCTACATGTGTCTTTCTTCCGATCCTAAAATATAGATATACCTCAATTCCTTTGTAGTAAAACAAAACAAAACCGAGAAAGAGTACAATTAATAAAAAAATATTGGACTTTAAACATCATTAATTATGTCGTTATTATGTATACCCACCCTCCTTATTATAAATATTCATTATACAAAAGCACGTTGGTTTCGAGTGATGTTAGCAACTGATATATTAATATCCATCAATATTTCACCAGAGAAGCGTCAGTCTATCATGTAGATATACATGTTTTAGCTATTGGGTCCAAAAACCATGGCTTGACATAGTAATCAATACATGGCTCTTTAGTTTTTGACTGTTTAAGTCGTTCATTACAGACCAGACATGGCCTATTAGTTTGAGTAATTATAGAAAATGACCTTTTTCTACACTTCAATTTAACAAACGTTTTTTTTTGCCGATTATATCGAACCCACAATTTCTATTGAGTTAAGGCATATCAGTTTTTTTACCGAGTATAGCTAAACTTATATACATATATTTGAACTGATAGTGATATACTCACTATTTCGCTTAAAGAGAGAGGAAAGTGTAAAACAGGGTCATTTCGCTTGAGGCCCCATTAGTTTCTCTGTCACATTTCACTCGATGAGTTTCGGGCCCAGTCGTGGTATAAGTTGTGGGGAAATTAGGACTTTTACGGCAGTTTCAGAAAAAAAATTGAAAATACGGTGGCCTGGTTTTTAGTAGGTCCGGTATGGTTTTTATTAGAGAAATATCATTTTCTAAAAAATATTTAGAAAAATACTATTTTAAAAATAGTAACTAGCAACCAAAAGTATTTATAATCAGTATATAACGAATAACTGGTAACTAGTAACGAGTTTTCAGAAACTGCTAACTAATAATCATTTTGAAAATGGTATTTTTCTAATTTTTTTTAAAAGTGATATTTTTCTAATGAAAACTGTACAAAAATTGGAAAAAAAGCATGACCTCCGTATTTTCGTAATTATTTTGGGTTTTTATAGGTAATAGTGTTAGACACCCTAAGTTTTAGGAGAATGGGTATGAAGCCTGTTTTAAAGTCTCTGTTCTAGCCCAAAGAGGTGGTCCCATGGTTTTAGGTATCCATATACCGTTTTTAAGTAAGACTACTTAATACAATAACCCCTAAAGTCCAAACTATTTGTAAAGGGTTTCTAATACTTTTATCTAACAAAAACAAAAAAGACAAAAATATAGTGGGACATTTTTTTTTTTTTTTTCAATTCTCATACTGCTTATTTTAGAAAAAGACCACTTTCAAAAGTTTTTTAAAAAATACCATTTTTAAAAATGGTTATTAGTTACCAGTGTTTGAAAATTGGTTACCGGTTACCGATTACCAGTTATTAATTATATACCAGTTATAAATACCTTTGGTAACTAGTTACCAATACTCGAAAATTGATTACCGGTTACTAATTACTATTTTTTAAAATGATATTTTCTAAAACCTTTTTAAAAAGTGCCAATTTTCTAAAAAATACAGTATTGAGCCTAAAAAAACACTAAGCCCACCTTAAATTTGTAATTCTTTTCTAAAATGGCTATAGATGGCCTAATTTTCTCATTTTTAAAATTGAACTTGAACTCATTTTCATAGAGCAAAATTCCCAAATATTACAGAATTTCGGTATATTAATAGCTAAGAAGAAGGAAAGAGCCACTCAAAATGATCCTGTAAGATATAAAGCCAGAATAATGGCTAGAGGATTCACGCAAAGAGAGGGCATGGACTACATTGAAGTCTTCTCACCAATAGTAAAACATACTTATATTAGAATTCTCATGTCTTTAGTAGCACAAAAGGATTGGGAGCTAGAGCAACTTGATGTAAAAGCAGTCTTTTTACATGTGGATTTAGAAGAAAAGATTGTAATATCCCAATCAGAAGGTTTCAAGCAGTAACGAACCCAGGATTTTTATCCAGTGGGAGCTAGAATTAATAATAATCATTTAATCAAAATTTATAAGTTTTTATCTTTTCATCATCTCCCTAATTCTTCTAAAAGTCTGTGTTTCTTTCTTTTGCTTCTATTTATTTTTAATGTACTTTACGCGTGATGAAGGGGATAAAAGTAGGTTGTACTTTTTTTTGAGAATAAAAGTAAGTTTTCTAATTTAATGAAAAAAATAAAATAAAAACAAAGATGTTTATAATTTATCTTTTTATATCTATTTTCCCTTTTCAAGTGGTTTTTTTTTTTTTTTAAAAAAACACAAATTACTCAAAAGACCTAGTTTATACATTCATGTTTGAGGCCTAAATTGTTTTATACATTCATTTGTTACAGGCTCAAATTGCAATTATATTCATTATTTTTTTTTATGTTTGAGTGGGGGACTTTTGCATAATTGATAGTTAAAATATATAAAATATTATAGATTTAACAAATACTAATAAAGAAAAAGGGATAATGGAGGGCTCATGCTCCCACTGGCTGTGAGTCGCTTCGTCCCTGGTTTCAAGGAACCAGGAAAGGAAAGTATAGTTTGCTTACTTAAAAAATTATTGTATGGCCCAAAACAAAGTCCTGGATAGTGGTATAAGAGGTTTGATATCTTTATACTTATAACTGATTTTAAAAGAAGACAACTATGATGGGTGTTTCTATTTACAAGAAACTCAAAACTGGTCAAAAGATATTCCTGCTAATCTATGTTAATGATTATGCTTTTGGCCAGGAAGATAAGCTTGAGATTGAAAAGCTTAAGAAGATCTTGAAATTTTAGTTTGATATTAAAGATCTGGGTAATGACAGAAAGATTTTAGGTATGGAAATCTTTAGAAACAGGAAGATTAACAAACTGATCCTGTCACAAAAAAGTTACTTAGAAAAATTCTTGAAGAGGTTTTTAATGGAAAATTCTAAGGCTGTGGAAGTTCTTTTAGAAAATCATTTCAGATTTTCATCATTGCAAAGTCCTGAAACTAATGAAGAAAGGAATTAAGAAGATGAATGTAGTTCCTTAAGCAAATGCGATTGGCTCATTGATGTATGCAATGGTATGTTCCGGACCCGATATTGCTCATGCGGTAAGTGTCTTGAGTAGGCTAATGGAAAATCTAGGCAGAGACTGTTGGGAAGGTGTAAAGTGGATTCTAAGGTACATAAAAAATGTGGGGTTAACTTTGGGAATAAACAACACGAAGGTGACTATCACAGGGTATATAGATTCAGACTATGCATGAGATTTGGAAGATTGATTACTAGATAATTTTCACTATGTGTGGTGGACATACAAGCTGGAAGTCTCAGTTACAGCCGATTATGGCTCTCTCATCCATTGAAGCAGAGTATATAGCTGCTACATAAGCTGTTAGGTAAGCTACATGGTTACAAGGATTGGCAATAGAGTTAGACAGAGTAGTTGAACTTTTCTTAGATAGTCAAAGTGCACTACAACTGTGTAAGAACCCAGTTTTTCATGAAAGAACCAAACAAGTGGATATGAGATTCCATTTCATTAGGAATGTTGTAAGCTCAAGTGCTGTAAAGTTCGAGAAAATTTCAACAGAGCATAATTCGGCTGATATGGCAACCAAGTTACTGCCACTAAACAAGTTCAGACATTGTCTGAATTTGATTCAGATGACAAACAACTGAGGACGCAGATCTTGGTCAAGGCAACCCAGAGAAATACACTCAACAGACTTGGACCAAGGTGGAGATTTGTCAAATATGGTCCAAGTTATATATGTCAACATAACTTTATAGTTAGTTAATTAACTGAAAAGTTAGTTAGAATGCTAACAGAGTAGATTTTCTATTGTGAATTCAATTTTGCAATTAGTTATTAATACTTGTATATCCTTATATAAACATTTGTTATTATGCATTAAGCTATAACAGAGAAACGAAAGAAAAATGGTGTAATTGAGATTTGGGAATGAGGTATATTCAGCATCTTTTGAATCCTCTTCTTTGTGTTCCTAGTTGAGAGCAAGAAAAGAACTGTGTAATTGACTGAAATTAGGATTGTGTGTTTGATCCTTGAGGATGTATTACTGTTAATCTTAGTGGATTTGAGTTGCCAGCCAGACCCGTGGACGTAGGATTCCATCTGGAATCTGAACTATGTAAATTGTGTGTTCTGGTGTTCAATTTTGTGTGTGTTAGTGTTTAAACCAGATTTGTTCCAACATATATCATAAATGTATATTTTACACCGTAAATATATACCACATATGTTTTATACATATACCATGTGCCTAAAAAAGGAGTATCAAACCATTAAAATATATATATTTTTTTCATTTCCTCCCTCCCCTGAAGTATAGTGTTTGTCTCACTTTGCACCCTACAATATAAAACGTTTTAAAAATTTCCTCCGACATTATGTTATGTTTTAAAAAATTCGCATGACGTTATATTATGTTTTATGAATTCTCCTTCCAATAGGATAAAAAACACATTTTAAGCTTAGTAGTTAAATCTTTGAGGCAAAAAAATATAACCTCTTTCCTCCAATATCATAACATAACACTATTTTTAAAACATCTCATATTACAGGAGACTAAATGAGACAAACGGGAGGAGATGAAAAAAAACCCTAAAATAAAAAGAGGAATATTGGTGAAATATAGGACAAAAATGTGATAATGAACCTAATTAATTTGACCAAATTCACTAGTACAAGTAGGCATTAGTACGCGCTTACTCTTACTAATTGAATCTTTTGAGGGAAAGCAAAACTAAAACCAAAAGAAATGCTAAGCATGGTCCCTCCCTTCCACAACGTCAGCCGTTAATACAATATATTCCCTCCAAATTCAAATTTCCAAACAGTACTACTACTTTCTTCCTAAGAAAACCTTCTTTTGCATCAGAACCCACTCATCCTTTTCTTTGGTACGACGAAAACAGTTGAGATTAGCCAACAGACTCCAAAGTCCAAACCCCTCAAAAAGCCCCTCCTTTTAAGACTAATATTCCTTCCCTTTCTTCTTCTTCTTTCAACTCCTTATTATAAAAGCAAACCAAAGCCTACAAATCTTCCTTACATATAACCAAATTAATTATCGAATTCTGAAAAATTTGACCCTTTTTGAATTTGATATCTCATAACAATGTCGGATAATCATTTGACCCAACCGCCAACTACTGACAACAACAACAACAACAATATTGGCGGCACCAGAACCTACCAGCCTTACTGGTGCTACCAGTGCAACCGGACCGTTAGGATTGCCCCTTCCTCGAACCCGTCCGACGTTGCTTGCCCGCGATGTTTCGGGCAATTTGTTCGGGAACTCGACGTCGAAATCAGGCCTCGGTCCCTCGTCGACAACACCGACTACGATCCCTCGCCGGAAGCTCGTCTTCTAGAAGCTCTTTCCCTCATGCTTGACCCTGCAATTGGCCGGCGGTTTAATCACGGTCAATATGACCGTGACGAAGCCGAATTTCGGGGGTTGATCCCCTTCTTACGGCGGCGCCACCGCCATGATCAGGAAGGAACGGACACTTGGGACCCCGCAGAATCCACAGCTCAAACTCAAGCACCGCAGCCGCCGCGCCCGGCGGCCAGAACTCGCCGGCGAAACCGTAGCTTCGACGGGGTGACGACGGAGACAAATCCGGCCGAACCCGAATCCGAATCCGGACTCCGAAATCGTCCCCGGACTTGGATTTTGCTAAGACCTCTGGATCCATCCAGCCCACTCGCCCCGATTTTCCGGCCGGAGAACACGGGGACGCCCGGGGTCTCCCTGAGGGACTACTTCTTCGGGCCGGGGATGAACGAGCTGATCGAAGAGCTGACCCAGAACGACCGGCCGGGGCCGGCGCCGGCGCCGGATTCGGTGATAAGCGCGGTTCCAACGGTGAAAATAAGGGAATCCCACCTGAATAAGGATTCGGAGTACTGCCCGGTATGCAAGGAGGAGTTCGAGGTGGGCGGGGAGGCGAAGGAGCTGCCGTGCAAGCATATTTACCACCCGGACTGCATAGTCCCGTGGCTGAGGCTTCACAACTCTTGTCCGGTGTGCCGCAAGGAGTTGCCCGTGGGAGACGATGACAGGCGTGGCTCTGAGTCGTCGGTAACTTCTCGCGCAAGTCGGGGGAATTTGCGGTGGACCCGCTTGGCTTCTTTCTGGCCTTTTCGTTCTAGATATCGCCAGATTGTTCCGCAGCGTGATCATGATCATGATCATGATGATCATAACCCAACTTCTCGATCTGGTCAGTTTTGATTTTTTACTCTCCCTCCCTCTCTCTCTCCCTCTCCTCGTTTAACATATAATTTGGTGTGAAAATAGATGTCGCTAAATGGCATTACTAGGTTTGTTTGAATATTAGCGTAGATGTTCTAAATACCAAAGCAAATTGATGTTGTTTTTATCTATTTTAAAAATTATGATTCAATGTTAATTGTTGGAGGTCGAGAAAAATGATAACAATGAAAACTAGTTAATAATGGGGATATTGTTAGGCACAAATCATACATAACGTACTAGTATTCTTATTTCAAACTTTAAATCTTTCAGAGGAAGAAGGTCGGTGTGTCATGCCCCCTATATACGTGTGAAACCCAAATTAGGGAGTTTTCAGCTGACAACGAAACATTGGCAATTGCAACACTTAAAATTAAATTTAGAGATTATGTTGTCAAACTTGTTTGGTCCGGTTCTTAAGTATAATTAAACATCTGAAAATTCAGGAGAAAATGAAAATAATGATCCTGGCTAGCGGTTTAAAATTTTGTGCATGAACATAGTAAGTGTTATATACATAGTAATGAAGATTTTCGTGTTTATTAGTTTGCTCTTGTTTGTTTCAACAGCTTATGATTGGTGGCATTCTTGCTGCATTCTTTAATTACCACTAACATGAATGACGCTTGTTGCTGATTAATGGTGGAAGCCCTTTTTTTTTTTTTTTTAAATATGTACTTTTTTATGGTTGTAAATCTTTTTCTTTTTAGGATTTTAACTTTGTGTAAACTTACTATGGCATCATTGGGGGGATTGCTACGTATACACTTGTAATCAATTTAAGAGTGGATTGATTTGGTAAGCGCCATGGATCTTCACTTTCTCCAATCTCTTAATACTAAAGTTGTCATAAAGTTAATTTGCTACTTTCCTTCCAAGAAAAAAAAAAAAAAGTTAATTTGCTACTTAAACCCAGTTTTTTTCGTATTATAATTTTTAATTTTTTTTTTAAATTGTAGTTATTAGTTTTTAATTTTTTAATTATATTTCTTTTAATTGCAAAAGAGTATCAAGTTTACTGGTCAAAATTAGTAGTTTGACTCGTAAAAAGGATAAATTTGACACAAATTTGAAATATTAACATTAATATAGAAAATAATTAAAACCAATGATATAAATTGAACAAGGCATAATTAATTAACCCATTCAAGATTTGTACATCTTGCAAGAATATATTTATTGTTTGTATATGATAGTAATGAGAAGGTTTTTATTTTTTTATTTTTTAAGTAATGATAAGCTTTTGTTATTATATATAAGGCAAGTTTATAAATTTATAATGAAATGAATCATAATGATAAAGGTTTAGAAAAAGAATGAGATTGTTTTTATTTCCCACGGCGGTAGATTACAAATTGAACATGGTATTAGAACTTTAGTCAAATTGCATATTTAAACATATTTGTTAGAACGGTGTTGTTGTCTCAACTTTCTTCCCCCCCCCCCCCCCTTTTCATTCTCGGTTATTTGATTACAAGATCATATAATTGAAAATAAGTACATTTAAAGTATACTAACCATACGTATAAATTTTGCTTTCTTGCAGGGGGCATAGCTGGTTATATAAATCATAGCTTCTCTTATACCTGTTGATGTAAGAGACAATTATCTGTCCCTGAAAAACAAAAATGAAAAAAGAAAAGAGACAATTATATGTGCATATTAAATAATTCGAACCATGTAGCCAGCAATGCCTCATGTTCCTCTGTCGTGACACTTCTTTTCCTTTCTTACGATTTTTTTATGTCAACATATAAATAATTACACGCTTACCGAAAAAAATTGAGCAATGCTATGGGCACCAGTGGTGCCCAGCACCACAGACATGTCTGTTTGTCACTGGATGATTTAATTAATAAATTAGGTCCCACATAAGCCCCACTTAAATTATAATTATGATTAGCCAGTGACAGACTTACACATCACTGTGGTGCTGGGCACCACTGGTGCCCTATAGCATTATTCAAAAAAATTAGATTGCAAATCCACAAATCTCCCGTAGTTGATTAAAGTACCAAAAGTATTCTTTTACTAAGTTCCAATTTTGGATAATGTTTTAATTTCTACCCATTATTCCACCTTTTCAATACCACATTTAATTAGTGAATAGTACAAATCATCTAAGTCATAAGTTCTAATTCACCAATTAAATTATGATAAATTATATGCCACTTCAAATGGAATTAAAAATGCGGGATAATAGTTAAAATCCTCGACACCATCCTCAAATTTTTGTTCGTTTTGTTATCTCTATTTTCATTTTTATTAAAAGTGAAAGAGAAACATTAATTGAAGTATTTTTAGCAGCGTATCTCCAATCTCCACCATTTATTTCACTTTCAAAAACAGAAATAAAACAAAGGAAAGTGTTACCAAGCAAGTCATAGACTCATAAAAATAAAATTAAGAGCGGCGAAAAGAAAAGCGTCAAAATGTACGATAAGCATGTATTTCTCAAGCAAGGGCTTTTCAGATGCAAATACCAGAAACTAAAATGCCACGAGATTATCTTCACATCAATTCTGAATATATAATCCATGTTAAATTAACAGTTTATCACAAACAATAAACAATGCAAGTTATTCAAGATAATGGGTACGAAAATATATGACAGAAATGAGATAGTAACTAGTAAAGTTCTCAAAATCCACTGTCCAAAATATTGTTGCCAGCATCAGTATCATGAAAAAAGCTAATAAGACAGTTATAATGAACCATTGAACATCATATTTGTAAACATTATGAATGTTTAAAATAATACATTCCATCACATTATACCAACATGAGTTAAAGGAGCTGCGAGCAATATTTTCTTTCACCCCATGTTCCATTTTTCTTTGGAAGGGAAAGAAAGAACCAAACAATTCAATGGTCAGTATGTGCGCTTGGGATGATAGTGAATGCCAGCATGAAATCCTTCCGTATATGCAGCGTTCTTGAATGTCATCTGCAACCGAAGGTGATCAAATAATCATCAGTTCAGAATATAATTTCATATGAGCAACGAATCGAAAGTCGAATATTGAATAAAAGGATCCAGTTCAGGTAAGATCTCTCATTCAGCATGAGAAGTATTAAATAAGAGGAGTTTCTTTTGAATAGAAGACCTGTGCTATAAAAAAATTCCATAATAACAGTAGTTGCATCTTCATAGAGAATTTAGTTCCATAGGATAGAGAAAAATTAATCTGTTGGTCCCTAAACTATTGCAAAAGTCTCAATGTAGTCCATAAAGTTTAAAACAAATAGTAGTTCTCAAACTTGCTAAAAAATTTCAAAGTTAGTCCTTTTTAACATTTATTGAAATGGACTTAAGCGAGATGTTTCGTCTCCCAAAATTGTGAGACTTAATTTAAGGAAAAGGTATCCTGAACTAAAAGATGCCAATTTTAACAGTTCAAGAACCAAAACACTAATTCTTATGCAGTTTAGAAACCACAATGAGACTTTTGTCAATAGGTTGGAGACCAATGGAGTAATTAATCAAAATTTATATAAGAACAAGTATATACTCACACTGGTGCTGTTTAACTCAGAGCTAAGACGGCTTTTGATACGATTGGATACTACTGTTCCAAGCTGTCCTCTGTGTTGCTTAATACTCTCCTCCGTAATCTGTATGACTTGATTTCATGAGCATGATAACGAGTAGAACTAAAGTTGAGGATAATTAAAATGTATTGTATTCAGCTACCTCAGAAAGCAACAATGCAGATGCTTTATCCAATATCTCTTCCACAAATCTCTCAACATTTGTTATAGATCCAGAGGGATTGACTCCTTTGACCATTTTATCATTAGCATTTTGCGCACTGAGTGACGGCTTTGACGCCTTATCTGTGCATTAAAGAAAGAAAAATATAAGCCTCACCAGTTTCATGCCCTAGCAATTTCATGATATGCAAAAGCACACGTACATGTGCATGCAGAATCAATTGGCAAGATTAGAAGCTACGATCACATAGCACCAATCTCCCTGTACCAGCTAAACACTGATATTTTTTTTCAAAAAAAAAAAAAATCTACATTATTACATTATAATGATTTCTTATTTATCCTAGTAAAATTTTATACTTTCTTTGAAGGAAAAGCAGGTAGTGTTTCAATTCCTAATATCAACCAGGAAATGAAGTAGTTCCAGTAGGGAATTGCTGATTGTAATGAAAAATCCACTGTTAATTAGTTAGCAGGGAAAGAGTCCTATCCTAAACTTCTGCTTGACCCGAAAAAAAAAAGGTATATTATATACATACACATGCTTCCCTCAAAACGATTGATTGAGTTTACTAAATGTATTGCCAATATAAAATCTATACTCCGAATTAGTCTCATTTCAAAAGCAGGAGAAAATCGGGACACTAACATTAAGAAAAAGAAGCATTCTGAAACGACTATAATGACTACATAAGAAGGCTAATTTTTTCTTCTTTCGGAAAATAACGTGATTACTCAAAAAGAACATGGAACCTCTCTTCTAAAACCCATCCCTGCACTTGCCAAATCTAAACAAAGGTTTAAAAAAGCTACTGAACTAGCAGAGAATCTACTACCACCAGACCACAAGACCATTGGTTTTAAGGTCAACATTATATGGATGCACATAAAAATCATACAAGTTTTTCTCCTAAAAGAACTAAACTATACTGAGACATGATATTTTAATGCACTTAACAGTAGATTGTACGTAAACCAAAGTATTACCTGAAATTTTTGTAAACTTGATATCTGCAGAGGTATGCTTCTCAGAAGGACCTTTGGAGGGAGTTGCACTTACTGGAACATCTGGGAGGACTGTTGAGTCAGAGGGGACAAGGGAAGCTAGATCAGGAGGTTGATCCTTCCCAACTGAAGGGTTAGCCTGTAAGAAAAAGAGTCATATTTTATGATATATTCCCATGTTTGTCAAATTTACTGAAGAAAATTTTTAATCACCTCCAAGTCCACATATGAGGAGTCTCTCCCAATCGATTTAAGAAACTTGTCAAGGCCAGAGACGTTAAGAGCTGGAAACAGCATATTTTAGGGGACATTCATAATGAAGGTGAAAGAGGATTCAAAAGGAAGATTTAAGAGTACGAAAACATCATTTACATACATACATACAGTCAATTTGACAGCAATTACAGAAACCAACAGCAAAAAAGCATGAAAATTTCAACAGAATTTTGACTAAAACACATCAAGTATGTAAAGGAGTAAATGAAATAGTTATTTTAAACTGGTATTCTTCCTCACTTACAGATTGACACGTCATTTGATAGTGGATGGAAGAAACAGTGCTCCTGACTTTTAAACCCTTGATCCAACAATAAAGAGACATGTCTTCACATAAAAATTAAAAAAAAAAAAAGAGACGACAGTAAATTAAAAATATATCATGATTCAAGAAAATTAAAGATTTAATACAGTAAAAAACGTAACACCATTTTATACACTAAAATTGAGTCACTGAAAAGAAAAGATATCCCTTTAAGTCAAATCTAAGAAACTAAAACGATAACATGTATGATTTGGAATATCGAGACAAGAAATAAGCACTTCAAGTAAGTAAATAAAGATTAATACCGTGCTGATTCATTCACCAACGCAAATGGTGTAACACAACCCAAGGGCACCTGGCAAACAAAAGACCAACCAACAATCAGAAATTCTTATATTCTGCACACACACGGGATTTGTTCTCTCTCTCTCTCTCTCTCTCTCTCTCTCTCTCTTTTCCAAGACTGATCAATCTCAAATTGAGAAGCATTAAAATAGTTACTACTTAAATACTAATGAAATATAATGCATGAAAATTCAAGAACAAGCTAGTTGGTCGAAGATGATAGTTTCAGATAACGGTGAACTCAAGGCATACACCAACCTGAAGTATTTCTCCTAATGCTTCTTCAGGAGCCATTCTCAGACCTCCTTTTCCCAAACCAAGCCTTGCAGATAGGACTGCTCAGTTTTGATGCCACAGATTGTTCCAGTAAAAATTAAAACATAATACAAAAAAAAAAAAAAAAAAAAAAATCATAAAACAGTTGTTTTTGACATCCTAGGCTATTCTAACAAGTACATACCTTTTAGATCAACCTTAGTATCGGCCAAAGCAGAAACAATATAGAACCTATTCTTCTTATCCTACATATAAACAACAGAAGTTGTTGGCAAATCGACATTGGATAATAAGAGGACAAAAGAAAACATCCAAATTTTCTTATACAATGGAGAAACTGCTTTGAAAGATTTGAAGTGCCTTACCTTCAAAAATAGATTCTTACTCAGTCCACCCCCCAAATTCCCGACATATTTCGCCTGAATAAAGGGACAGATTTTTGCATCAGAACACAAAACATAAAATTACGCAAGGGGTAAATGAACCCCATTTTCTATAAATCTCCAAAAGCTTAGTTTACCTGAGCTTCAACCGTCAAAACTACGGGATGTTCGTACTTCGAATAATCAATATGAAGCTCCTAAATAATCCAATGTTGAGATATTAGTTTCCAGCCAAAAAGGAGCAAAAGAAGTCACTAAAAAAATTATAGAAGGAAAAAAAAAATCCACCAACTGTAAAGCATTGACATTATTCTACTCTCACAATCAAACAGAATTGAAAATCAGGATCTTGATAACAAACTAAAACAGTTCTAAATTTAAAATATACAAGCTATTGCAGTTTCATTTGGTGCACAACAACATCTCTAGTATTTTCTATATATCAGAAAATTTGCAAACACATAACGCTCAGAAAAAATAAGTCTTGAGGCCAAAAAATCAATTTTAATTTTTTAATATTTAAGAAAATTTCAATCCATGGGTTGCTAATTTCAGCACAATCAATACAATTGAAATGATTTTCACTACTTTTCAATCAATTCTTCTAGGTCTTAACAACAAAAGAATAGCTCAATAAAAATAAATAAAAGGATTAGAAATAGAGTAAAACGAATATTGTTCTATCACACAAGACTAGTGCTGTTCAAAATGACCTCAAATATTGGATTATGAGGCAAAACAAAGAGAACCCATATATATATATATATATATACACACATTTATATAAACACTGAAGAGACCAAATGGAGAAGTGGAAAATGGTGAGCGAACCTGAAAACGGACAAGCAACTGGTCCTTGGTGAAACCCATTTTTCGTTTGACGGAGTTTCTGTGCAAAAAGCAAAACTAAGAACAGTTTGGAGGCGCAGAATTCCTTGATGGTTTCTCTTCCCAACCAGGTGCGACTGATGAATACTCGGAGTGCTGGTGAGGATTTGTTTATGGACTGGGCCGGGCTTCTGGAACCCAGACCAGGATTTGAAAATGTGAAAATAAGGCCATCTACGGCCTTTTAGAAAACAATTGGAAATATAGCTCAGTTGTTTTAGATCCGAAAGCGCATATTTTAGAAAAATACCACTTTTTAAAATATTTTATGAGAAATACCATTTTATAAAATAGTAACTATTAATCAGTAACCAATTTTTGAGTACTGATAATTAGTAACCAAAGATATTTTATAATTGGTAGTAATTAGTAACTATTAATCAGTTCTCAGACACTAGTAACTATTTTAAAAATAGTATTTTTCTTTAAAAAAAATTTAACATTGTATTTCCCTAACAAAAGCGATACAGAAATTGGAAAAAATATATGTCCCACCATATTTTTGTAATTTCTTTTGTAGGTAAAAATGTTAGAAAGCTTTTAAGAATCAAAGATCCAAACTACAAAATATAGGGATATGGATCACACTAGTAGTGTTTGAGGCTAAATGACGTTTTAGGGAGTAATTTGAAGAAGAGAAACTTACATCCAATAACTGTTTTTGTGGCTTTTCACAGATATCAATTTCTATTTTTTTTCAAAAATACTCAATCGTGTAAAACATGTGTGGTATATGTTTACAGTAAATTTGTAATTATGGTATATATTTTGAAATACATACTAATTATTGGGTAGTTTTTTTATTCTATACTACAAAATATTTGTGTAATAATTTTCTCCGAAACAGATATAAAAACGGGTATTAGTGAAATAAAACTAGAAAACGTGTATTTGTGAAAATGTGCCTTTTAAAACAGGTGTTTATGTACTTCTCCCTTTTTATACCCTTTTTATGAAGTACATTTTCATGAATATCCGTTTTCTATTTTTATTTCACGAATATCCATTTTTAGAAAAATATAAACTACAAGCATTTTATACATAGAATGTATTACATGGTATACATTTCACGCATAAAAAATTATACTTAAAAATCGGTATACATTTCAAAATATATACCATAATATAATCGTTTTTAGAGAAACATAAACCACAAATATTTTATACATATATATTTCGTGCATAAAAATTATATCTAAAAATAGATATCACATTTCAAAATGTATACCATTTATAGTATAATTTTACACAGAAAATATAAACTATATATAAAAATCTATATTGTAAATATATACTACACATATCTTTTACATGAGATATATACCACAAAAAAAAAGTATTTTTGAAATATAAGACACAAAAATGGGCACTAAATATGAATTTCTCTTTAAAAAATAACTATTCTAATAGTACTTTTTAGGTCCACCTGATTTTAAAGACAAACTTGTCCATATTCAATCCCTACTTTTCGTTTTTCGATTGCAGATGAGAAAGAGAAAGGAGATTAATGATTTAGGGAGAGAATCATCAAAAATCATCCAAACTCACTTCCAAAGCTCTCCAATTCTACCATTTTTGGCCAAAAAATTCGTGTTCTATAAATGTTCACAACTCGCTTTATACTTCCTATCTGTGTCAGTTGCCCCAAAATAATTTGAACTCAACTACCTACCAAAAAAATTGCTCTAGCATTAACGAAGGAGGTGAACAGCCAAAGCCACACTCTACCCCTTCTTCATCGCCAATGACGAGGAAAGCACAAATTGAGTGGGGCCAAACTCAACGGACAAAGGACAATACCAGATCCCTTTAGCCCACGGAGGATAAGATTGAACAAATGTAGGATTTTGCTTCTTTTCTTTTTTTCTTTTTTTTTTTCTTTTTTTTTTCATGATATTTTCTTTGGTTTATCTGATGGGTAGAAGGTTTCCTTTGGATTTCTAATGTGTGATTCGTTACTGTATGTTATAACCTTTTATTGTTGTTTTGATGAATTAAAATTTGCGTTTTTCACTCCTGGAAGTTGAATTTTGTTAATTTTGTGCATTTGTGATAAATCTAGGTTAAGACTTTCTTGTATTTAGATATTTTATGGTATATGGAAAGAGTTCTGTTCTTTTTAAACAAAAAAAAGAAGCTGAAGTCACAAAATTTATGGCCTGTAGGTAAAAACTTGAGTTTTTAAAATCCATATATTTTGTGCCTCTTTTTTTTCCCCTTGGGTTTGTTACAGTTTTGCTTTTTGATGGAAATATTGGAATTTGATTTAGTTTCACTTTCATCGTTAGAGTTGCAACATTTGATTTGTATTTGTGACCCCGAGGTCAAAAATAGCTGAGTCATGAATTTAGGACTCACAGTCATAAACTTTGTGACCCTAGGTCATTATTCTTATGACTCAAAAGTGCCTAATTTGTGTTATTTTCCTATGCAAGTATCAATACAGTTCAATATTTTGATTTTGCAGCTTTGGCAATGGGTAGTCATGGATAAAAACCTATCGCCTAGTATGATTAATTTAACGATTCAGACTATTAAGCTTAAAAATTTACAGCTTGAGAAGTCTGGAGAAGTTGTGCAGCTTAATTGTGATATTGTATTTTGTTCAACAAGTTCTTCTATCCAAATTCTTAGTTCGTTAGAGTGCCTGAGTTTAGCTCCTTTAAAACGATCGTGGTTTTTTTTTTGTCATTGTTTTTTGTGTTTTTTAGCATATATATATACAGAATATGGTAATTTCTTTTTAATTAATGTTAGGATTTGTAATTCTTAATTCTGTCACGACGACCCGAATACTGGACCAGTAGCAGTAAAAGAATTTTATAAATATAAATTCAATTGTAGTTTTTAAAAAATTTATAAAAATAGTTTTAAAAGTAAAATTCTTACAATTTTTCGAACACCGTTAGATTGAAAATAAAATTTATAAAATGAAATCAGGCATTATCATCAACCTCACAATCCAAACATAATAGGTTTACCTTAAGTATTATTACAAGTCAAGATAAATAAACAGAGTATTTTATATAGTTACCAATTATTTAAAATGATAACAAATTCCTCTTTATTCCGCTCTTGAATTCCCAAAATTATATTGAGCACTACTTGAGAGGGGAAAAATAAGGGATATGTATTCACATGCTCAGTAGGAATTCAACTACTTTTTTGAATAGATGCAATTTCTCAAACCTGCATAGTTAGTACCTTTCAAATCCATTTATAAATCAAATTTATAAATAATTGAAATCCAGAATAATCACATATTTAAAACTAAAAATAAAATCACATCATTGTACATATCATACATCAACCAGGTATATGTGTGAGCTCTCATCCTCCCATCACGGTTCTATAATACCTCTGTAGCAGAGGTACCTAGCATTCTGACACTACCGGAAGGTATATCCTGCATAGGGGCTTAGATCTCTCATATAGTGCTACAGCAACTTGCCAGCGATCTAAACTGCCGCGATGCAATAATGGAACTCAAATGTGTGATCCTATGGTATGTACAATATGTAACAATTCACAATAACTATGCATCCAAGAATCAATCAAATCATGCTTTAAAATCCCACTTAGCATTATTTTGGGATTTACTGTAACATGGGCAACTCTCCGCTGTATTACCCTATAATCACAATTTAAAAATATGTATATAAAATTACACAGTCTAATCCCAATATAATCTAATGTGTTTCAACAATTTATTAAACTATTATAAAATTCATGATTTTTCATAAATTAGTTATAATGCAATAATAAATAAAAACAAGTATAAAAACTAGGCAATTGAACCCCTATCTCGAGATAGTAGCTATACTAGGCTAACGATACTCGAAGAATCTCTCGTTGGTCACTTGGGTACACGGACTGTCGTTTCGGGATTTTGGTAAGCTCACTTTAAAAAGTGACTTTTCCAACGGAACCTCAAATTGAGAAATAGATACCGGCACTAAATTCTGAGCTCCTAAAATTGCTATGTTATACATATAATTTGTCAAATTCAGGTTCTAAGCCGAGACCCAGCCTATGGCACATAAGACGTCATTATTCATGAGCCTCGGAATTCGTACCACTTCGAAACATATCGCTGTTGTATATCAAAACTCGTTTCTCAACCTCACTGGAACCAAATTTGAAGTCGAAACTTCGTTTCAAGGTCCCAAGCATTAATTGACCTTAATTCCTAAAAGTTACAAGAATACCACTGTTCACAGTATTTAGAAAAATATATCTTTGCTTAATATTTACAAAAATACTATTTTTCTAAAATATTTTAAAAGATATCATTATCACATAACTATTTAGGAAAATATTACTTTCGAAAATATTTGAAAATTTTCAATTTTGCTGATTATTTGTGAAAATGTCATTTTTGCATAAATATTTCAGAAAATAATACTTTTCTAATCTCAGCCCAAGGCCCAATCTCAATAGTAATAGACTTTCAACCAGCATTATTTTGGTTTGCAAGAATACCACTTTTTCTTCTGAATTAGAAAAATGCCACAATTTTCAATTCAAGATTTCTCTCAAACCGGAGATTAATTCAACACAGCACCATTATATTTATTCATGATTCAATCGCCTCTATTATCTCATATAATTTTCACGGCCATAATAATTATTCTCCCAAAATAATTATAAAAATACCATATTAAAGGAGTCCAACTTATATAAATAACATCTATCCTTTTGAATATTGGATTAATTCAGATTCTAATCTTAATAACTTTGATATCCTTCTCTTCTAACTTACTCGTATCAAATCCATTCATCAATTTATCATAATTTCATACCTCCAAAAATAATTGTAAAAATACCAATCATCTATTAATATTGCCGAAACCTTACCGATGCCGATTAAAGTTCAGAAAAGTGGTGTACGACGTTGATAATGACTAACCGAGCCCACCCGCACTACCGTTGAGAGGTTCCGGTCGTCAAAAGCGGTGATGTCGTGAACTCTCAGCAACTTTTACGTTGATGCCGGTATTACGGTTGTTTCTCGGTTTTGTGGTTGGATGGTTGTTGTAGAGATGGATGATTCAAGCTTGGGTTGAAAGAGTTTGGGGTCAACTTTGGCCTTGAAGCAATGAATGTTATACGAGAGAGAGAGAGAGAGAGAGAGAGGTTTTTTGGTTTTGTAATATCTGGATCCAAACTANGGAGCTCCTGCATGAATGAATATTGACATCAAAGAAAGAAAAAGACAAGGAAAAGAAGAGATTAAATATGAGGGCATGTGAGGTGTCGGGACTACTTGCATGTGTTTTTATCATTGTATGGTGCATGTTTTTTTTTTTTTTTTTTTACATATAAAAATATTAATATATCCTTAATAAAATAATGGGTTCTACGATTTCGACTCACAGATAGAGTTGTGACTTGATATACAATAATTATATGACTACAAGTCCCTATCTTAGTGACCATATGACAACAAATGTATAACAAGATGTCACATTTTTAGTGACAGTATGTCACAAATATTGTACTATTTCGAAAGCCATTTTAATTTCTAGATTTTGGGAAAAGGAAAAAAAGAGAAAAACAACTTCACCGGAGTTGATAAAGATAGAGTTGCAAGCAAGGAGAATGGACCGGAGAGAGAAAGTTTGCAGGAAAATGGAACTTTAAAGGAAATAGAGAGTTTGCTGGAAAATAGACCTTTCAAAAGGGGAGAGAGTGTATGAGTTGGGCGAAGGAGAGGGAGTGACAAAATGGGGGAAAAAGAAAGAAAAAGAGAGAAAATAAGGTTACTTTTTTACCTAAAAAATCAGCACATTTTTGGAATGCCATTTATTTCGCTCACCAAATACTCTTAGAAACGTCACAATTTGCTTTTAGAGAAGCCATTTTGTCCCAAAATACTACTGTTAGGGGACACATTCATGACTTGTTAAATCGGTATAATTCAAAAACAATTAGAATTGGTCGAGAACTTAATTATCATAAATTCCAAGAGAATTACTCGATATCCAAATACCGCTCACAAGTTTCATTTCATTATTTAAAGTTTCTACACAACAAAGTAGAATAGAGATCATAACTGAGGTTAAAATTCAGAAATCCATCAACGCAAAGAACTATTACATACGTTTATTATAAAATATATAATAAATACATATTTTTCAAGAGTTGACCTTCCAACACTTGGTCCTAATCTCGCCAGCCGTGCCAGTGAGGACCTCAATCGCTCCCATCCTCTTCATGGACTGCCTGAACTCCGTGAAGAAATCGGTTTGGTCAACCAACTTCACAGCCTTTTTACGTGCAATTTTGTTGGTGAGAAGTGCGGCATCTGACTGGAATAGACCCTTGTTTTGGAGAAGGATGTTGTAGTAGTTGCTGTCGAACTTCAGAGAGCTATTCGGGTCCATTTCAACGGTTGTCGTTCGGTCATTTTGTGGGCATTTGCTCTTCAAGAACTGGGCGTATTTGGCGTCCAAGGTAGGGTCCTGATCGCCTTTGCCGGTGAAGTTGTAGAGCCTGTTGCTGAAAAGGCTGCAGTGCCCTACTCCGATTGTGTGTCCTCCTGGTCAAAAAAGCACTTATTGGATGTTAATATGTAGATGCATTATAGAATTAGGGTTCCCCAAAAAAAAAAAAAAAAAAACACTTATTCATTGGTACACAATGTGCATTTTGAAATTCTTTTTTTTTTTTTTTTAAAGCACGCATTTTGAAATTCTAATATTTATATTTAACTCTATTATATTTGTTTACTATTGGATTCTTTAATGTTTACTTGGGATATAATTTTATGCAACTTAACAGTATTACTATTATCCCTACCTGGGATAATAGTAAGAGTACGGTAGGGATAATAGGGATAATAGTAAGAGTACTCACTATTTGGGATTTCAGTTCCAGGTTCGAGTTACATTGGAGTAGGCGTGAAAACTTATTGTCCTTAATAGGGTGGGATGGAGATTGAGTACTAGTAGGTTTAGGTACTAGTAGGTATTTTCTTTTAATTTGTAACAAGTAGAAGTTATTAGTTAAGCTCTATCTTTTTTTAGAAAAAAAAAAAAAAAAACATTCAGCGATGTGATTAGAAATTATACACCTAATTGGCCTCTCATCTTCAATGTATTTCCATACACAAGATTCATACAAGAATATGCGCTTACTTTGTATGGTATTTGAATCTATCGATTTTGTACAATATAAGTTGTCTTTTTCTTTCTTCTCTCTTTAAAAAAAAAAAAAAAAAACTTTATGATTAGCATGACTTTAAGTGATCATTTACCTGATAGTACGACAAGGTCGTGGACGTTGAGACCTTTACTTTCGAAACTTTGTTCGAGTTGAGTGAAGTTAGCGAAGGGCGCAGGAAGGTTGAGCAACGCCTCGGTGATCAGCGACACTCGCCCGTCTCTTCTACCCGTCAACACTTCCCACATTGGTTGATTAAACTGAAAATTTTGATATAAATATTAAATTAATATATTGTAGTTTGTTCATTTTCCAATTAACTGAAACGGGGTTTTTACATGTTTGTGTACTATAATATGAAACCACCGTCGCATTTGAGAATTGTTTTATTTTAACAAGATTTTAATGCGATCTGACATTTAAACCCTACAATGTTAAATGGTGTGACTTACCCCACATAAACCCCTTAAAAGAATCTTATATATATATATAGCACCACTTACACATACATGTATATATAAACAGCATTACTATTAATTTTTCTTTAAAAAAAAAAAAAGAAAAACAACTGATCATGAAATTCCAGCCAAGGAGAAAGCCAGTCATATCTCAACTATGTTAGCACACTCATACTAACTCCCTCCTGAAATTCTAACCACAAGAGTCGACCCTATAAATTTTAAATTTCAAATGTTAAATAAGTTACTAAATGTAACGTATTTGTGTCAAGATAAGAGAATGATTGTGCTGAATTAGTTATAACAATTACTTGGACTGAAACAGAGTCTCTTGCTGCCAAAGCGAGAATATCAGCACAAGAAACCACTCCTGGGCACACCTCCTCAACTTTTTCTTTGATGGCATCAATTACATCAAAACCTGATAAACTCAGGTTTGGGATAGCGTCCTTTTCCGCCGTCTTGGTAGTTGAGTTCAACAAAACTGACCCATCGCATCCCTGAAACATTTTGCAATAATTATATTCATACTATGATTGTGTCAATGAGTTCAAATATTACATATGAATAAAATTAACTAAAATCATATAGCCATATAGACTTCCAATAATGTAATTAACTCCACACCTATGATCAATCCATAAATGGTCATGTGTTCGAGACCATGAATTAAGATCGTTAATATTCCACATATATGACCCTAAGAGAGAGAGATTAAACGACCAACTCATTTAGTTGACACGTATTTTACATTTACATATTTCCTGAATCGTCAACATGCATGCATAATTTTATTTCATTTTTTTGCTAGCTAGAAAAATAAATAAATTATACACTAATAATTGCATACAAATCTGGAAACAGGTAGGTTTGTGCAAATATATAAGTATGTGAATAATATATTATAGGTTCAACTCTAATCTCATTTTTATTTTACCAACTTTATGACTGTGGACTTGTCATTTTAAGATTAATACGTCTAATACAATAAGTGGATATTAATTTCAATTAAATGAGTCAACTAATTAATTACCTAGTACATGCAACCCCAATAAATGATAACAATTCGGTTAGTGAACAAAAAAAGGGGTTGAGATTAATATAGTTGTTACCTATATACAGAATTAATATTCCATACAATATACATATATAGTACATAGGTATATAGAGAGCTTACCCTAACAAAACAGTCATGAAAATGCATTCTGAGCAACTTTGCGGGTAAGTTTGGATTTGCGCCAACATGTTTTTCTGTTTCCTCCTTTACAATATCCTCGGCACGACTACACGTATTCTTGTAGAACATTTTTCTGAGGCTGCCTCCTTGCGAACACCCAAGGAGGCTAACTAGAACTAAAAGGGCCAATAAGAGAACGTTAAGTTTCATGATCAGTGTGTCTCAAATATTTCTCTTGAAAATTATGTATAGCGAAAACAAAGCCTTTTAATAACGAAAGAAGCCAAATTCTAAGTGATATTTTTAGGCCACAATGGAAGATGGCACTGGTTCTTCCTTTTATAGGCATGTGTGATATATGATACCATTCTTTTGAATATAATTAATCAAGCAAAGAGATTGACTATAATTAATAAAATCCATTGTCTACTGCCACCTAAAATTGATATGACTTTCTCATCAATAGTCGTAACTTGCGAAATTGGCAATTAGAGTACTGTTATATATATCTAAATTAATGAATGTGTTTTATCTTATTCACAAATTGCTCCAGCAACCACTACTTTAATTTAAATGCTTATGAAAATCCGTATGAATTTTTCAAGTATGATAGTATCCGATTTTGGGATAGTTAATAATCATTGGGCAAGGTTGACTTTTACATATGCATATCATACGATCCTCATTATTATGCTTGGTCGATTAATATTCTGTGTATTCTTTTTTAATTCGTTTCTATTGGGTTTGTTGCTGCTAGACAACTTTATCTCCCCAAACTCGTTTTGAAAACTACGTAATAAATCACAGACAAAAATATAGAGCAGTGGTTTAGTGGAAAAAAAAAAATGATGGGGTTTTAAGAAACAAACTAGCTATTAATAACAAGTTCAGAGCATGTAGGGTTAATGGCCCAAATGGTCCCTGAACTATCCAATTTGTAGTAATTTGGTCCTCAGGGTCATGTTTAGTACACTGTATAAGGACTCTATATTATATTAATTAAATATAATATTGTGTTTAGTTATACTTTTATATTGCATTATTAAATACGACATTAAAATTTAATAAAATATAGAGAGTATTATTTAATACAAAATAAAATATATGTATTACACTGTATTATATAATTTTAACTTTAAAGTAGTATTGTACAATATCCGTTCTCCTTAATTTTTCTATTCTTAATTTCTCTCTCATCATATTGTGTTTAGTTATACTTTTATATTGCATTATTTAATACGACATTAAAATTTAATACAATACAGAGAATATTATTTAATACAAAATAAAATATATGTATTACACTGTATTATATAATTTTAACTTTAAAGTAGTATTGTACAATATCCGCTCTCCTCAATTTTTCTATTCTTAATTTCTCTCTCATCACTTTATCCCTTTCAAAAGTGGTATTTTTCTAAATTTATATCTAAAAAGTTATTTTTCGTAAATCAATTTTTCAAAAGTGGTAATTTTACAAGTGGTATTTTCCTAAATATTTTTTGAAAATGGTATTTTTCGAAGTAAATTTTTAAAAATGGTATTTTTCAAAATTAACTTTTTAATACAACATCTTAATACAAATGCAAAACCAAAAATAATACTATAATAGAATAATACAATATAATACAACCCAATACAATACATCACAATATAATACAATATAATACGATACATCAAACATGGCCTAAAGTTTTAATTGTAGTAATTACACCTCTGAACTTCTAAATTGCAGCAATTTGGTCTATGAACTGTCTAAATTATAATCTGGTCATTACATTTTTTATCAAAAATATACATGAGGAGCACGTGGTGCCATTTGAAAGTGTACTTGAAAGATAATTTGAGAATTCAAAGCATAAAAATGAACAAACATAGAAATATTTTCTCTAAATTATTTGCAACTTTAATTAAGAATCCTAAAAAATGCAAATAATATATCTTTCATTTTTTCTAATCCTTTTATTTAGTTTATTTTTCTTTAAATCCATTTTAAGATGTTATAACATATTCCACAATTGTGTTTTTTTGTCAAGAATTTAACAGCAAGTTATAATTTATACAGTTCAAGGACCAAATTACTTCAAATTAGAAAGTTCAGGAGCTTAATTGCCACAATTGAAAGTTTGAGGACCAAATTACCACAAATTAGATAGTTCAGGGACTATTTATCCATAAGTCTAAGTTTGTATTATTAATTTTTTTTCTTAATATGTCTTTCCAAAAATTAGTATTTTTTCCAGGGTATAATTAAGAACTTTTTCTCAAAGTACATGAAGAAATACAAAGAGGGAAAAAAGAAACAAGATCTTTATTCTTTTTTATTTTTATTTTATTTTAATTTTTACAAATGATACTACAACATGGAGATAAGGAGAGAAACAATAATAATTATATCATAACTATGTTGGCACCCAACTGAATCTCCCAAAGAGCCTACATTTTTCGAGCGACAAATACATATTAAAAAATATATATAAATGATCAATATAAGGCATTTAAAAAATCACTTAAATTAAAAGAAATAATAAGTAGCCGAAACAAAGGCTAAAACCCCACGCTAGTATGCCTCATTAAAACCCAATTAGATAATTATCCCAGCTTGAAAAATCACTAACAAAATTCTCAAGAAAGATTGAAAGGGTTATAACGGTCCTACTTAAAACCCAACCTCGTTAGACTAAATTTCTAAGACAACCACTCTAGTGCACCGAAGAACCTTGCATGCTCTGATACCACTTGTTGGGAATCTGACCGATCCAGATTTGCTACTCCCAGGATCTCACTTTAACAAATCTCAGAATCACTGAGAAATAATAACAAGGAATTGAAACAATCACCACAAATACAAGAATTTAAGTGGAAAACTCCTGAACTCCCAAATTAGGAGAAAAATTACTATACTCAGAAAAGAATTCCACTATATAAAAAATTTCTACAATCATATAAACTTCTCTTCTTTCTATCCTATGACTCAAATACACCCGAGAACTCTCTCACAGGAGACTCTAAAAAATATTTCCTCTTTACGAATTTTTTTCTCTTTGAACAACCATCTCTCTTATATAAGAAAATAAAAGAACTCATACTTTTCTACTCCTTAAAAAGAAAAATAGAGACTAAAAAAGAATTTTCTCAGAATAGGAAAATAATTAAAACACTACATATTGGGATGATTAGTAACTAATGAGATAATCTCCTTACATAGGTCTCAAGCCTCCCTTCCTCTCCATCTTCTACCGATTTGAGACTTTGGCTTCTTTTATATTTTATTTACTTTAGCCAAATTCTAACAGTTTATCATTATGAGCTGGCATCTTCAGCTCGACTTTATGAGGTAGCAGTGCTGGAGATACTAGAACTAGCCCCACTTCATCAGTAATGTCAAGGAGAAGAAATCAACAGTGGTGGTGGCGGTGGCAGTTAATGGACTAGGGAGTATAGATATATAGAAATTTCTTTCTAGTAAGATTGAATTGGGTTGAGGTGATTAAAGAGCAGTAACAAAGAAGAAGCCACCTAAAGTTTCATACAGAATACTTTAGGATTATGAGAGAGGAAGAAAGGGAGCAATAGGATGAATAGGAATAGCAATTGGGCGGATTGGAGATGGTTTTTCAATTACCATCTCCATCCCCGAAAGCCAATCACAATACCATACATGCCTTATTAATCATTCTTTTAGATGCGAGGACAGTGCGAGTATTAACCAACGGATAACGGAGAAAACCGTGATTACCCATTACCAAATGATAATAATAAAATATTAAAAAATTTAAGATGAAAATACTAAATTTTTTTCATAATCAACAAAATATTAAACACAACAATATACTAACAATTTTTAAACTCTAAAATTTAAATATATAAGTACATATAACTCTCCAAATTTATTATTTTACTAAAGATATAAGAATATAAATAGTGTAAAATTAAATACATATCTATATGTATAATAATTTTTCTATGTGAATATATATAGGTACAATGTAGATTATGTTAATACTGTCTCCGCACTATACCCACATATTAACAGTGCAGTTATTTACCGTCTCGGTTATTTTCCTTACTTGAGCAGTTTTTTCCCTCCCCGTTTGGATCGGATAACCACGATACTCATAACTGTGGGTTATATATCCATCCATAGGGACGAGAGAGAAAGAGTTGGGTTTTGATTTTTCTTTTTCTTATTTTTTTAAAAACAAATTAAAAAAATTTCCCAGTTTTTCTTATTTTATTTTAAATGAATAATTCAATTGAAAATTAATTAAAAATCAATTAAAGAGTGGTAAAACAATCGTTTCATTGTTTGAATAACTAGTTAGATAGACATTTACAAAGATTTAAAATCTTAGGGTACTAGTTTGTAAAAGTCAAATGTCAGATTATGCCGATAATCCTATAAATGTTAGGCTATTTTTTTATGTAGTTTGCTCACTACTTTTTCCATTTTCTTTTCTCACCACTTAACGCATAGACTCTATTATATTTTGTAATAATATTTAATGTAGAGATATAAAGTGGGTCGGGTCGGGCCAGTCCATATTTGATACGCCTACATGGGCTTTATAATAGGTCGAGGCCTGGCCCGCCTAAAATGTAGGTCGGGCCGAGCCAGGTCATATTCTTATTAAAGGGCCTAGCACGACCTACATATAGGTCAAGACCACATTTATGTGAATCTAAGTGGGCCGAGCCTATACGGGCCGAATATAGGTCATAATATGGGCATAATTTCTTTGTTGTTTTATGCTTTAAAGTAAGAAATATGTACTTGTGTGGACTAAAATATGGGCCTAAAACTCATTCATATTCTTTTAAAATTTGAATAAATTGAAAATAAACAAAAATAAGTAACTAAATAATATTAAAAGCACATAAATAAAAATATTTAATTAAGATTTTTTAAAATTTTAATCAAGCAATATATTTAAAATTATATATGGAATGACTAAATGTGGTCCGGGTTGTCCAGTCCGGCCCCTACCATATATAATGGGCCGGCTCAGGCCCACATTAATGTGAGTCGGGTCAGACCAGTATCTTACTTTTTCTTCGAAATGTGGGCCGGCACACAAAGTCCGACCCACATCGGCATCTGTAATTTAATGTGAGTTATTTTAGTATAATCCATATATCAAGTAGTTAGACAACAAAGTGTGAAAGAGAGTAAAGAAAAGAATGTCGTTACCCACTAGCATCCTTTGTATATATATATATGGTAGTTAAATAACATAAAAATACCATAACGTTTGAGTTTTCTACGGAAACTAACCCAATATTTGACTTTTGCAAACTAGAACACTGATATTTTGAATATCATTGAATGCCTACCTTACACTGACTAATAAGTTATTCATTGAAAAGACCAAATTATCTTCGATATTAATTGCTTAAAACAATCAAAGTGAAATCTCATCCATTTTGACAAACAGTAATAATTTTGATTTTGATTAGTTCTGATCTGATTTGAAATAGATAAAAAATCTAGAAATGAAAGCAATAATCATAATTAAAAAGAACTCAAATCTCTCTCTGTCTCTCTACAAAGTAAACGCTCGTGAGATGAGAATGTGGCTCTTCCTCCTCCTCTCTCTCATTTTTTTTCCTTCTCTCACTACAACAAAAATTGGCTATCACGGCGCGTGTACGGACGCGCCGTGATAGTATAGGGGATATCACGGCGCCTGATAGGTGCCGTGATTAACGCTGGCACAACCACGGTGCCTATTAGGCGCCGTTATAAACCCACAAAAACCACGGCGCCTGGCAAGCGCTGTGGTTTAGATATTTAACGGCACTTTATAGGCGCCGTTACATTCCAGATACACGGTGCCTTGTAGGCGCCGTGTTATGCTTATATGCCCTACTTCCTGGGCCGCGGCCAAATATTCCCCCATTCCATCTCCTTTCCAGCAGTCTCGACCAACATTGGTTTTTCCCTCATCCTCACTATTTTTTCCGGCAAACAAGGTATATTTATGCTTTTAAACTCATTTTAGTCACTAAAATTAGAATACCCATTGTTTTAACCATGATTTTAGTAGATTATTTTGTTAATTTTTCATGTTTTAGGTTATAGTTTTGAGAGTTTGAATATTCTAGAACTCTAGTTTATCAAATGTGAAATTCTTGAGCATGCATTGTAATATTTACTCTTGTAAGTGTTAGTTAAATTATTTATTTACTAGAAATCATATTTTTGGTTATATATTAGTATTTTAGTATGAATTAATTCTAATTTTTTATGTTATGGTTTATTATTTTGTTGATTGTAGATATTGATATACCCAATTCTTTTTTCTTTATTTTAGGTGAAGTGTGAGAGTTCATTTAGTTGTAAAAAAATTTCAAATTGAAGGTATATTCTATTAATTTCTACCAATTTCATGTTTATTTACTAGAAATTATAACTTGGGTTTTTTTTTTCATCTTTAGTTTCAATTAATCTAAATTTATGTTATTTTAATTTATTGTTGTGTACCTTTTATAAATTTACATATTTAATTTTTTTAATTGTTTTTAGTGAAGTCATGTGGAGTTTGATTTGATATGTTAATTTCTACTAATTTCATATTTTAGATAGTGTGAAAGTAAGTCAACTTGAGATATCTTAGATTTAATTTCAATTTTTTATTTGTTAAAGTTCTTATTTTACATATATATTAAATTCATATTTATGAATTTTCAATTTTAAGGTGTTGTGAATTATAAATATTGAAATTTTTTAACATTTTTGTGTAGAAGTTGGAGTAATTTGGTCGTACTTTTAAATTAGGAAATTGAGCGAATTGAGGTATGTTTTCCCAATTTTTTTCTTTTACTTATTTATGTCACTTTATACATTGGTATTTATTAGTATTTTGGAAAATTTCATGTAGATGAGATATGATATCATATAGGAGATTGTACGTTGTGGTGATATAAATTATGTGTAATTGCTTGAGTTTATTATTTGTGTTGATATTATTTTGTCATAAGTTATGTTTGGTTGATTGGCAACTTGTTTGTAATAAAGAAGACTATTTAAAAAATAAATTAAGTTCTCAATTTAGTAGTAGTTAGAAATATGAGAAGAATTTTAAATAAGGGGTAATATATAATTGGTGTTTTAGGTACTCAATTGATTAGTGCTAAAAATAGGGGCGATTATATGTAACTTTTTATGGTACTCAATTTAGTTAATTTTTTATATTAGTTGTTTAAGTATTTTTTTTTTGTTTTTCAATTGTGCTTAGAATGGATAAGGAATGGATGTTGACGGATAGACTATCGACCGAGTATAGAAAGGGAGTTAATAGTTTTTTGGAATTTGCTATTAAAAATGTCAAAGATTCCAATTTAATTCCGTGTCCGTGTATTAAATGTGGAAATTTACAAAAAACAAATGTGGAAATTTACAAAAAATAAGTGTTAAAAAGATAAAAGAACACTTATATTTTAATGGAATAGATCAAAGTTACAAACAATGAATTTGGCATGGTGAAAAGGTTTCAATTACCAGATTTTCGTCAAAGAAGAATATAAGAGATGATTATGAGGTAGATTTGAATGATGATCTTATTGAAATGATTGATGATGCACAGTATGAAACAGATGTAGATCCTATTAAGTTTCAATCATTACTTAATGATGCTGAGAAACCGATCTATCCGGGTTGTACGAAATTTACAAAGTTGTCTGCACTATTAAAATTGTATAATTTGAAAGCAAGACATGGATGGAGTGATAAGAGTTTTTCAGATTTGTTAGCTTTACTAGGAGAGATATTGCCAAATGATAATGAGATGCCACCTTCCTTTTATGAGGCCAAAAAGACTTTATGCTCATTGGGTATGCAATATGAGAAAATTCACGCTTGCCCAAATGATTGTATTTTATATCGAAGAAATTTAAAGATGCAATTTATTGTCCAGTATGTGGTGAGCCTAGGTGGCAACAGAATAAGAATTCTGAAGAGGTAAAAGTTGGAACCCCTGCTAAGGTTTTGTAGTATATTCCTCCAATTCCTCGTTTTACCCGACTATTCCGAAATCGTGAGCATGCTAAAGATCTAATATGGCATGCAAATGAGAGGATAGAAGATG